>PKML01043606.1:0-72456 GCA_002933935.1 Eutrema yunnanense | reverse complement strand
GGACCAGGAATAGATTCTCTCTCGGCTAAAACTCTTCGCGATCAACTTTCTCGGATAATCCGAATTCTCTCTCGGCTAAAATCGGATTATCACGGATAAACTGAACTTTCTCTCGAGTAACTTCTCACAATTTCTCCCTTATCCTTTCAGAGTTCTTTTTGGTCGCGTAAAAAGGAGAAAAATGAACCCAGAATTAATTAAAAATAGATCGAATCCACTTTTTTTTTGTCCGCAAATAACTGTTCCGCGGTTATTTTGATCAACCAAAAGCAGAAACCGCTCCACACGCGCGTCTTTTCCCCCAGAAACCGTCCCAAAGTGCCGCATATATATTTTATACATTTTCTCGGCTAAAATGTAATGCGGTTACATTTTTTTATAAAGTCTCTCGGCTAAAACCGTTTCCGCGTATACCAAAAATACGCTTAGCCGATAACCGTTCACGCGGATCTGAAAAACTTCCCCGGGAAAATTAATCCTCCCCGATAATTATTCACCAGTCTTGTCCGAAATCCGACCAAGTCCCGAAAAATTCGGCCAGCTGAATTTAGCTCGGCTAAATTCCCGAAATTTATGGCCATCTGATTTTTAGCTCGGCTAAAACTTAATCAGTTTGGAAATCACCTGATTTGATTGAATTTCCTCGGCTAAACTCATTTTCCCACGAACACTTGCCTTCTTTCCAATTCTTCTCGGCTAAACTCAATTCTGTCTTAGCCAAATTCTCTCGTTTGGCAGAATTGCGGAACACGGGTGTTACAACTCTCCCCCACTCATAATAAATTCGTCATCGAATTCTATGACTGATTTGCGGAACACGGGTGTTACAACTCTCCCCCACTCAGAATGAATTCGTCCTCGAATTCTATGAACTGATTTCCGGAACACGGGTGTTACAATTCTTCCCCACTCAGAATGAATTCGTCCTCGAATGCTATGGTTGTTGGACCTTGTTCCACACACTTAACCATTCCTGGATTCCGTTTCCCATACTTGCCTCAGATTTGCGTCGATCGTAGTCTCTCTTTGACTCAGTCTCAGATGTTTAACTAAATCCTTCCCGAACTCACACCAACTTCTCTCCCGACTATTTCCAGACCAATCACAGTACCACTAAGCGAATTTCATATCCGACCATTCCATGGCCGAACACCAATCTACCATATCAACTTTCTGCCCAGCCCTTACTTGGCTGAAACACAGTCCTACCAAACAGACTTCCTTACCGATCATACAGACATTTTCTGGATCCTCACAATTTCTTACACCGTTCCTGAATCCTTCCAAATCTTACGGAATTTTCGGATCGATCTTGATCCCTTCAGACATTCTCGGTTCATTCCCAATTCCTCAGACATTCCCCCTCCCAGATTTTTGGCGAACTCATCAGTCCCCACCGATTAATTCACAGACACGTCCGGGCAACTCTCAAAGTTTCCCACAGACAATTTATCAGAAACCTGATTTTGACTCCCGCGATAAATGGATAAATCATCCAGACATAGATCAGACAGACATATACTTATCAGAACATTACTAGCCGAGTGATCACTCACTCTTGCCAGTCAATCTCGGTCTAGATTGCCGATAAGGTAGTTCATCATCTTGGTTAGCCAGCAGAACATCAGACAACCAATTACTTATCAGAACAGAAACTAGCCGAGTGATTATCTACACTTACCGGTTTATCTCAGTCTAGATTACCGTTAAGGTAAATAGATCATCACGTTTAGCCAACAGAACATCAGACAACCAGATACTTATCAGAACAGAAACTAGCCGAGTGATTATCTACGCTTACCGGTTCATCTCAGTCTAGATTACCGTTAAGGCAAATAGATCATCACGGTTAGCCAACAGAACATCAGACAATCAGAACAGAAACTAGCCGAATGATTACCTACGCTTACCAGCTAATCTCGGTCTAGATTGCCATTCAGCTAGATAGATCATCACGGTTAGTCAGCAGAACCTCAGATAAGTATCAGAACAGAAACTAACCGCGCATAATCATTCACGCTTACCGGCCAATCTTCCCACGACCAAGCAAGCCTCGGCAACATTTCTGCCCCAAGCGCCTACCGGATCTAGATTGCCGATAAGGTGAATCAATCACCTCAATTAGCCAGCAGAAACAGAATATGACAAGTGATCTCAATCATCAAGTCAACAGAGACTACGAATCCAAGTATAAACAACCCAAGACGTTAACCCACGGTCACGCAATCCAGTTAGGATATTTTCCGTGAAGTCTCCCTTACTTCTCAACTCGGCAACTCATTTGCCTTAACCGTTTCCTCAAGGAATTTTCTTTCCATGAAACTCTTAGTTCGACTCTCCAGACTAGCTTATCCAAGCCCTTTGTCCCCGAAATGTTAGATCGCCATCTATACATTCCACCAAATCATTGCCCAGCAATCCATGCCTTGCTCAGACTTCCTCGGGTCTTCACTCCAACCTGTCCCTCAAGAAGTAAGTTCTCCGTAACTTAATTTCCCAGGGAATCAGTTCACCAAACTCCACCCTTAATGGATTACTCACCACGCAACGGTCTTTCCCATGGACGGCGTGATTCACTACTATCGCAAATCTTCCCACTCGGTCACTTTTCAAGATCGACTTGGTTCGTCCACCATTGCTCAATACTTACGACGCATACTCATCCACAAGAATGGAAGAATCTTTCTTTTTCCCCGAGCGTATCCATCCTAGAACCGTGCTAGCTCTGATACCAACTTGTAAAACCCTAACCCGGATTTCCTGCCCAGACGTAGAACCATCCGCGATCCAAACGACCCTGCCCGGTCACACCGTGACCGAACCTCCTTTATTTTTTTTGATTTTTCTTACATTCTCCTCAACGAGGTTCAAGTTGCTCTTCTAAGCTAACAACATAACTTATTTTCTACCAAGCTTCAGAACATTTAACTTCTATCCAACTATGCAACGAAAACCACATAACAAATCAACTATAATAACAAATACCTTAACCAGACTTACAGGTTATGTTTACGCTTGGCCCATGCTCCGATCCATGAACGCCCTACACGTCTTTACCATCCGATCCCTCAGCTATCACGTAAGCGTTCTTCAACACCTCAGAAATAGTCACGCGATCTAACGTCTTGGCAACGACAATCATCCAATATCTCCCTTCGGTACTTAGTCACTCAACCAACCATCCCCACATGGCTAAGTAACGAAGAGAGGTCTGGATTCCGTCCCAGACCGGATCATCCTCGATGATCCTCCGTTCGATCTAACCATCTTCATCAAAATTTGCATTGCTTTCCCTCCGTTGATCCCACACAAGACACAGACAGAACGGAACCACTATCTCTTGGATCATCCCTTGAATCAGATTCCCTCGGTTAAATCTCCGTTTTGCGGCCAGATTCAGATTTCCCTCGGTAAGAAACAGACTGTCTCGGCTAGAAATTTCCCCGGATGAATCGCAGTCTGTTTCTCTCGGCTAATCAGACTGTGTCAGCTAGAATTTCCCTCGGATGAATTTGAATTTTCCCCCGGGAATTCTCCCCTCGGCGATATCGGATTCCTCTTGGCGAATATCTCTCTCTCGGTAAGAACTTCTTTCGGTAAGATCGAATTTCCTCCCCGGGAAATCTTTCCTCAGAACGTAACAGATTTTTCCCCGGTAAATCCTTCTCTCGGCAATATCGAATCTCCGTCGGTGATCGTTTCCCTCAGTATTTTCCCCTTAGAAATTTCCCAGAATTTTCCTCGAATTTTTCCCAGATTTTTCCTTCGTTTCCTTCGGGTTCGATTCGGGTCGAACAGAAAATCCCCTTCTCTCGGCAAGAATTCCTTCCCCGGACCAGGAATAGATTCTCTCTCGGCTAAAACTCTTCGCGATCAACTTTCTCGGATAATCCGAATTCTCTCTCGGCTAAAATCGGATTATCACGGATAAACTGAACTTTCTCTCGAGTAACTTCTCACAATTTCTCCCTTACCCTTTCAGAGTTCTTTTTGGTCGCGTAAAAAGGAGAAAAATGAACCCAGAATTAATTAAAAATAGATCGAATCCACTTTTTTTTGTCCGCAAATAACTGTTCCGCGGTTATTTTGATTTTGATCAACCAAAAGCAGAAACCGCTCCACACGCGCGTCTTTTCCCCCAGAAACCGTCCCAAACAGCCGCATATATATTTTATACATTTTCTCGGCTAAAATGTAATGCGGTTACATTTTTTTATAAAGTCTCTCGGCTAAAACCGTTTCCGCGTATACCAAAAATACGCTTAGCCGATAACCGTTCACGCGGATCTGAAAAACTTCCCCGGGAAAATTAATCCTCCCCGATAATTAATTTCTCCCGATAAATAATCTCCCCCATAATTATTCACCAGTCTTGTCCGAAATCCGACCAAGTCCCAAAAAATTTGGCCAGCTGAATTTAGCTCAGCTAAATTCCCGAAATGTACGGCCAGCTGATTTTTAGCTCGGCTAAAACTTAATCAGTTTGGAAATCACCCGATTTGATTGAATTTCCTCGGCTAAACTCATTTTCCCACGAACACTTGCTTTCTTTCCAATTCTTCTCGGCTAAACTCAATTCTGCCTTAGCCAAATTCTCTCGTTTGGCAGAATTGCGGAACACGGGTGTTACAACTCTCTCCCACTCATAATAAATTTGTCCTCGAATTCTATGACTGATTTGCGGAACACGGGTGTTACACGGAGCCCGTGTCCTCTGCGTGGCAACGAGAGAGACGCAACGTTTTTCCCTCATCGTGTATTTATGTTGGTTCTCAATAATCACCTTCTTCTCAATCTCTCATTTTTGGACTTTTTTCTGGTGTCCATCATGATAGTGTTGCCGGGGTTATATTTCTGAGATCGTTTGGATTTATTTTTTGAATCAAATTATCCAATTTGGTCCAAGATTGAAGCGATGGTCTCAATGAAATTTACTACCACCATCTTATGGTTTGGGTATGTAATTTGGATTTTCGATATGGGGATTGCAGACTTTAAGGTCAACGAAGATGATGGTCGGCGAATTTGGGATTTTAGTTCGATATTTTCAGTTACTATGTTGGATATAGCATTATTATGGAAACAACTACCATGGAGGGATGATGGTTTGGAGCGGAAGATGCAACATCTTTGTTGTATGGTGATATTCGTACAATCGATTAAAATTGGCAATCTCAAGTCTTTTTTCTATCGAAAAAATCAGTAAATTGGGTTCTTATTCGAAAAATATTTTTAGTTTTTACTTAGAAATGTGTTAATGTAATACAACATGGGAAATGATGGATAATAGTCAAAGATGAAGATCACATCAGATCGAATGCGAATATGAGGAAGTGAAGTGTTGACACTCTCTCAGCGAGTAAAAATTTTCAGAGAAAATAAAAGAATCGTCAAAATTCACTTTCGTTGTTTTGTTGCTTTATATTTTTATTATTTCATGTATTTTTTATGTAATTTAAATTTTATATAAATAAAAATAGAGATGTTAAAAAAGAATTTGATTTTTTTTTTTTTTTAGAAAGAACACATAGAATTTGATTTACCACTTATATATCTTTTATAATATAAATTTTATAATTTATAAACTTCTTCACACTCATTCCAAATATGTTTATGAACCTTCCATTTTTCTCTGATTTTTTTTTTTGTTTCCAACATTTCTCTTTGTTCTCTCTCGAGCATTGAACCAGTCGCAGGTTGCACTTACAGTGCCTTGGCAGACCAAACAAGCTACAAGAGCAAAGGCTTTTCTCGGGATATCGTATGGGTTCAGCTATCATCAATTTCTCATTATTCTATAGATTTGAGAATAAGTTTCTACACCATCGACGTAATATTGTTTTTTTTTTGTCGGTCACATAATATTGGTTTAAAGCATTACCTTTGTCTAAATCTCTTCTTCCTTGACATGGAAAAATTTGCAGTCGAGCTCACCTTTAGTGCCTTGGTATAAATATGTTTGGTTTTCTTAAAATATTCCAAAACATGCATTTATGGTGTGGCTGGCTGTAAGGGATCGCATGACTACAAGAGACAGATTGCTCAAATGGGAATTAATTGGCCCAGCTAGCTGTCTTTTCTGTAATTATGCAGTTGAATCCAAGGAACACTTATTCTTCAACTGTCCATACTCTGAGGAAGCTTGAAGCTTCTTTTTCAAACACCACTCGCTAACTCCTCCACAGGATATTGAAAGTATTGTCTTATGGGTCAAATCGACAATAAGATCAAAGAAACTAAATGTCATTTGCAAAATGATCCTTCATGCTCTGGTTTATGAGCTGTGGCGAGAGAGGAATGCGTGAATTCACCTTGTCCTTGCTCATCCGGTATCACTTCTAATCAAGCAAACTCTCCAAATAATCAGATTGAAACTCCTCTCTCTTAATCGTCGGCCAATGGGCAACACTCAAACACCTTTGTAATCGGTTTCTGTAATGTCTTTCATTTCTTTTCCTTATTTTTGTTTAATATCAAACTTATTGTATTCTCAAAAAGATGTCCCATTTGGAGGAGCACCAAAAAGTGAATACAACAGATTTAGGGGAAGAAAAAAAAAAAAAAAAAAAAGCTCTATAGGGTTCGAGTTTGAGTAATGGAACCGGGAAAGAAAAAAAAAGGGTAATGGAACCGATAGGATGGCCCAAGGCCCCAGTCTCGTAAACGAAGAGTTTAGGCCCGATTCTTAAGAAGCATCTTGCGTAGACATTGAATTATAATCATTTGTATTTTAAAGATTATCAGAAAATAAGAACTATTAAAGATTAATGAAACAAAATTACCAAAAAATTTCAATGTTATATAGGTAGAACCAGAGCCGTGCCTAGACTAATAGAGGCCCCAAGCAATTTGTTGAAAGAAAAAAATTATAAAAACAAAATTTATAATCAAGATTAGGTAGAATTTTTTTTAACATCTTATCCTACTTTTGTTTTAATATTTCATTTCGTTTTTAAATATTTTTTATATATGAAAAATAATTTAGAAATTTTGTTGGAATTTGAAAAGAAAAAAAATATTTTGAATATATATATTATGTAAAAAATAAGCTCTTGAGAATGTTTTTTTTTTTAATTAGGCCATATGCCAATGTTTCTAAATCCATAATATGTGCATGGTCCTGGGTAGAACCATTCATCATCGTGTTCAAGATATATTGTTGATCATAATCATGATGCGTCTAGAATCGTCTATAATAAATCATTGTAATGTTAATTAACGAGGTAATTAATTTTTCTCTTTTATAAGAAAATGAATAAATAAAAAAGCATGGTCAAATTTTATTCGGATAACAAAGTATTATTGATTTAAATGTATAAGATAGTGAAAGCTTTTTAATCCAGTGTTGAGAAAGAGTTTAGTGTTTTCATATCACTATGGTACATATAAAATCTTTCGTTTCTAAGTCGTCTATGAAAACATCCGGTTTTCATATGCTGCAAAAGATAAGATTTGCTAATAAGATCACTATTTACAAAACACATGAGATATACCGAAATCAATCAATATTCAACAAAAATACAAATTAGACTGGACATGTTGAAAATAAATTAAAATACAAGTGAAAGTTAGCTTTGTGCAAATTTAGTAATTGAATAAGTGTCACTATTGCAAGTTAAACAAAAGAAACCGAGAGAAGAAGCATGCACTTTCTGCCGCTTAGATCGTTTTCGTGTTTATACCATCATTAGTTTATCAATTCCTTAACCCTTTCCTACTCTTTTGTAGCTATCTTTTTATCATGCTTTTATTGAAATGGAATTATAATTGGCATATTACCCTAAATTAATCATAGGTAATCGAGTTTAAGACCAAACAAAGTTGATAGAAAGCGAGACAAAATGTCATTATGCGCTTTAAGAAAATAAAAAGGCATGTTGTAAGCGAGCATAAACCTTCATGATTCCTACCAAATTTTTGTAGAGAACGTATTTGTTAGACGGACCAACCTTTCATATTTAGAAAGTTAGACAAAATGTCATTAGAAGCTTTAAAATATTTTGAAAAGGGCTGTTGTAACTGAGAATAAACCTTCATGATTCTTACCAACTTTTACTTGGTTGAGGGATAAACCTTCATGTTTCTTTAACCTATTATGTACTTGCAAAATATATTATCCGGATTGACAATGGTTGTGTATGGCAATTCGGAAGAAATATTTGAATATACATACAGCAGTATAGATTGTTATATGGTCATTTTAGACTGGGCAAAATAACCGGAACCGAAATACCCGAACCGGAACCGAATTGAAATACCCGAACCGGAACCGAACCAAAATTGCCAAAATACCCATTGGATCTTACTTATTGATATCCATGGGTATCGGGTAATACCCGTAACCCAACCAAAAATATTTCGGGTATCCGAATACCCGAAATATAATTATATATCCAAAAATATTAAATATATATCAGATTTTTGGGTATATTTTTGGTATTATGGGTATATTTTATTTTTTTTTTTGTTTTCGGATATATTTTTGGGTTTTCAGATATAATTTTGGGTTTCTGGTATATTTTTGGTATTTCAGATATATTTTCCTTCAATTTTTTCGAGTTTTCGGGTATATTTTTGGGTTTTCGGGTATATTGTAGACATTTCGGGTATATTTTAGGTATTTCGGGTAATAAATATCCGAACCTATCTGGAACCGAAAAGTTCGGGTATTTTCCGGTTCTGAAATCTCGGAATCGAACCGATCCGAAACCGATTGATACCGAACCGAACCGAATGGATCCTAAACCTCTTTACCCGAAATATCCAGAACCGAATGGTTCTTATCCGGAACTGAACCGGAACCAAAAATGCCCAAGCTCATTCTATTTGAAGTTTTTACTCCGGAGTATTTTTTAATGAAAATTCTATTTTGAAGTTGCTTTCTTTCAATTGGCATCGATCCGATAAAAAGTTTTTTTTGGTAAATATACATTGAATTTAATTAACATTAGACCTAATTAATGATAGAACTGGGTGGTTGAAAAACTGACATGCAAATGGAATTAAACTCCGAAATTTTTGAAACTCAGAAAAACTATCAACAGGATTAACCCATCTGTATTATTTGATTTAAAAATAAAAATTGATAATTACGTGTGTCAAAAAGAATATATATAATTGCATTACTTGTTGCGCTTGCGCAGGGGTTTTTTCACGTCTACTTGTTGCATATATCAGTCGACGCATCACACATCAACTCCCAAAAGAGATTATACTTGTTTAGATGCTTGTTGTCACATTTTTTTTTTTTTTTGCCGACCTTCATATTCATGCAAATTCTTCATATTCATGCAAATTTGCTAAATAAACCCATCATGTTATATTTTTATTAGGAAAAAATTAATATTCAAATACTATAAGTTTTACAATATAATGATGTCTCTATTGTTTGATTTCTTTTAATGGGACCTTGCATTGGCCGTCAAAGGAGATAAATTAAACCAGGTCAAAACTAGCTAGTGACCCAAAAAAATTAGGTCAAAATTAAGATCGAAATGATTGAAGCACGTACTAGAGGGAAGAAAGGTCGAAAGAGAATGAAACTGGTATATTCTTTGGAATATACCTGTCCACTTATAAATTTTTGAAAATAAAAATGATATTAACCAATCAAAACTAAAAACTTGGACATTCCATTTTTCTACAAAAGAGCTATCTACCGTTGGATAGATCAATGGACTAATAATGTTCAAGTTATCTTCGCATTTGTTCAAGATCTTGCTTTTTCAGTTTAAAGGCTACCAAAAGTGGGATGTGCCTAAGGGTGGACACCAACAAGCTCACGAATCTAATGCGTTCGTTGTGGTTGGAATAGTACAGTCGGCAAACGTAATTTCATCACCATTTAACATTTGTTGTCACCGGTTAATTTATAAAGAAAATGGTTATAAAAATGTGAATGTGTGTGGCATGCGTGTTAATTATGTCATTTTTTCGTGGAATACTTGTTATGCAATAGTTATTCAGGATCTTCATTCAACATGTACATATGCTATATTAACTTGTTTCATCGAGTCTACTTTTTGTTATAATTGGAAATTTTTGGACCGCAAAACCCACTAGTCATTAGAGTTTGTAGAATAATTAACTAAGCATAGTTGAAATCATAGTAGAGAAACCCAAATTCTCATCTTGATCCATTGAAGAACATCAATTCTAATTGTTCCAACTTCCAAACTAATTCCTATTCTTTTGTTCATTCCACGATGTTTTGTCTCATCTTTCGCATCCTTTGTTTCACCATGCTATATATGCGGACCATTAGTCAACAAATGTATTTGCTTTTTATGTTTTAATTCATATGTATAATGTATATATATTAATATAATCGTCTAAGTATATAGAAGCACGCAGAATACTTTTACGTATGCATGTTTATTAATGTATTATGGGGGACTTTACCTCCGTTCCCATCATCATTATATAAGTCACCATCGGGCAACCATATGATGAAAATGTCCATGTCTATGAGGTTAAATACTCTTCAAATCATTTATCAAAATACACTTCATCACAGATGATGTTATAAACGTGTGCACTTAATGTGATTTCACATGTTTTTAACCTTTTAATTATTTTAAAGAAAATAATTTAAAATTATCTAACTTTTAGTCTAATAAAATACAGTTGATATATCATATATATGTTATATTCGATTTTTTTTCATAAAACCATTTTAATCGGTTGTCTTCATAACTGTGGCTATACTAGTAAATATCTTAAATTTTTCTCCAAAAAATAAAACTTCACTCTATTCAATTCCTCGTTTTAGACTGTTTAATATTAGAAGTAGAGATATTTCTAGAATTTTATATACTGTATATATATGGATCTCTCCACTCATTGTCACTTAGAGAAACCTATGGTTTCTAAAACTCATATGTGATATCGTAAGAAAACAAATATAATTTAACTAAGTTATACAATTTTAATTATTTTTCAAGGTAGTGTTCAGATCGATCTAGACCATAAATTTGCACCAACCAATTGTGGAGTGTGTGTCATCTCATTAATTCATGCCGATCGATGCATGCAGGTAATGGTTAGATATGATTCTCCAGTGTGGAACTGTATTATATATCTTGAGATGCCTACGTCGTCTCTCTATTGTGTTCTGGTCATTTGACTATTTTATAAGAAATTTCATTCAGTGTTAAAAAAAAAAAAAAAAAAAATTACCCCATATCCGGACAGAAAGCAACCGTATGTTTTCAATGCAGGGGTTGTGAATTTTTTTTTTTTTTTTTTTTTTTTTGACAAACAAATTTTCTTTCTTTTTTGGTTTTAGAATTTGTTTAATTTCTTTGAAAGTTGCACCTTTGATATATTCGAATATTTATTATTTTAATTTAGGGAAAATAGATATTGATGATTCTCTTCATTTAATATTTATGAGCATGATGTAGCATTAATCGACCTGTTTCCACCTGAAGAAAAATATTTTAAAGCCACTAAACAATAAGAAAAACAAGTTAGTCATGTGTTGAATTTTGTAACCAATTTTTATAAATATATAAGTTGCATGGATGGGTCAGCTAGGGATGCGTTATTGTCTGTGTGAATCATGTGATGTATAATATCTCTGCTTTAACAAAATAAAATGTTTTGTGCGTATCTCCATAACCTCACATCTATTTACAATGCGTGCATACGATATAGATTCGTGATAAATTGAATAAACATATTAAAAGGAACATAGTAACTAATGTTTTGAGGGGAAATGAACAAGTGGACACAGAGGTTTATATATTTCACTGAAAATTAAATAAACTAAACGCAAAAAAAAAGAGCCAGAGGTTTAACAATTATTTTCACATTTATTCATTTTTTACAAAAAATATGTTATGACACAACAACCAAAAAACAGAGAGAGAAATCAGAATTTGAATTTATTTATTTTTCCACGAATTTCCGAAAGAAGAACAAATAAATAGAAAAATAAAGCAAGAAGAATCAAACTTTAAAAAACGAAAATCTTAACAAGTAAATGGAATATAATGGCGCCTCCTCTACTTCTCGCCGCGTAACGACAGAGGTCGCGTTCGCGTGCTCCCTTCTAGAGATTCTTGTTGGCTTTTTTTTTGTTTCCACCTTGGCCTTCTGCATATTGCATATATTATTATAATTTTCATTAGATGCGGTTTCTATTATAGTTTTTATTTTTTTAGAAACATGGTTTCTATTATAATTTATACAAACAAATTGATCAAGAGATCGTAAATGATAAGTATTTAATAAGCTTAGTTTATATGGTTTGATGATAATTAGTAGAAGCAGGCCAGTCTTGGCATGAAATGTTTGTTTAGAACCTCAAAATTTTGGGATAAAAGAAATGTTGCATCTAAAGAAATATTTTATAAATTCAAACCAAAAACATTGCAAAACAGAATAATATGCGATTCTAAAAATCTCCGTTTACATATATATTTATTTATTTATATACATATANATAAAATTTTATTTTATTTGTTTATTTGTAGAATAAAATGATTTCGATTATAATATTTTATCTAAAAATATATATTTCTATAAGATTCCTAATTTTTAAAACGATTCAGAGTAGAAGAATGGGTCATAAGTTTACTGATCACGAAAGCCAACATTGGTAAAACCAATAAAAAAACATTGGTTATACGTATTATATATGCATGGATGCATTGATCGTGGATTAACATGGTCAGTTCTGAGTCCAAGCAAAACAAACATGAGTTTGCGGTTCTTATTTTAATATAAAAAAACCGGTCCTTAAATTTCAAAAAGTTTTTTTAGTTTAGTGGTAAAATTATAAAACATTTTTCAGAAAGTCATAAGTTCGAAACTTAATATAATAAAACGGTCCAAATATTTTTTTAGCTTGCGGCCTTCTAAATCTCAACACCGACGCTACGTGGATATATAATTGGATTGTCTTAGTACAGAGTATTCAGTTTTCAGATGAGTTTGGTCTGAATTTGTTAGGACACACATACATATATATTTATTTATTTATTCGGTTTAGTTTTAGTTTGATTGGTCGGCTCAAATTCAGTTTACATTAGGTTTTTGGTCATCCAAACTCAAGAAGATATGCATTATTTTGTTAGTTTGATCTTGGTTTATAGTTTTTCAAGGTTTATGGATCAATTTATTCACCAATGATGTTGTTGTACAAAGCCTAAATTATTTATCTCTCATCAAATCGTTTTCACTAATTGAGCTATATATCAATATATACTCAAATATATTATTCAAAACAAAAAAAAAGCAGTTGTAGAAGACATGAAATTGTAAATTGATATATTTGGTTTTAACATATGTTTATTTAATCAAATATTGATATTTATGGAATCTATTTTGTTATTATTTCTCAGAAATTTGGAGAAGGATTAGTTATTTGTGGGATGGAGATTTAAAGCAACATTTTGTGATACAAGAATATATGCATTAATTCTTTTTAGCCTATTCTAAGTTCTCACTATTTTAGTTAACATGCTTTTAAATTAAATTTAACGTGTCAAGTCTTTGTTAGAACTTAGAAGTACTGGATTCCCTTTTTCTTGCATTTGGCAACATTTAACATATGATATAAAAATATGAAAAATTCATTAGCATATGTTAAATTTGTTGTAACCCAAAAAAAAAAAAAAACCATTTTAAGTCTGCGACTGAATGTTTTCACCATTTTCCCCCCCAAATGAGCACTGTGTAAAGACAAAATAACCACAACATGATAGCACATTCATGACATAGATATGTAATACTCAGAGGCAGAGGTTTTTGTGATGTTACGTAAATTCTCTAAATTCACGTCGATGGATAATGATCAATAGTTTAAAATTAACTAAGTCGAATCTAAAGTACTAATAAATTACTCTTAACCAAAAAGAAGTAACAAATCACATAAGAAAAGGGACAGAGATGGGAAGGGGGGATACTGATGATAATTAAAGTGTGTATCGCTTTAGCAAAATAGAATCGATAAAAAGAATCTTACAAATCCAGATGGAGCTCTCACAGTGGTTCATCTTATAGTATACATTTATATATGTACAGACTGAGACAAACAAATCATACCAGTCAAAATTTTATTTAGAAAGATACGTTTTTATAGGAGTACAAATATCTTTCTAGCTATTAGTATAATCTTCTATATGGATATCGGTTCTGAATTAGATTTGCTTTGATTTTCTTAATCTTTTCTGATAAAATTAGTTTTCTGGACCTATATTTTCTAACTTTATACTTGCATCCGTAAAATACAGCGGTGAAATTTATAACCCACTTCACACATTATGAAATTGAGTTCATTGTTTCACACTACGTACAAACTACATTGAAATTTGAGACCCACAGTTTCTGAAATGATGATTAGATAACCTGTCAACAATCTATCTCAAACATTAACTCAGTCAAAGGTTTGAGTTTTTACATTAATTGGTTTCGCAAAACATGAACGGAACTTACCAAAACAAAGTTTAAGAAGACAAAATATGAACGGAAGTTACCAAACAAAGTTTAAGACCTAATTCCTTATAAGTATAAAGCAATATAGGTAAAAAGAACACCCCGAGCATAAAAGAAAATAGTTTTTTATTGGGTCAAAATTTTCAGACTAATTTTCTTTTATTTTTTCTTCTTTTAAAATTCAAAAAAAAATCTCAAAACACTAAGTTGATCTTTGGACCAACCAAATATAGCTCAATCTGAACGTGTGGCATTCAGTAATAAAAAAAAACTATACAAAAACATTTATTCTCTACCTGCTTACATATGTTTAAATATCCAAATTGCAAGTAATTAAAATTAGATATGTTTAAATTTCCAAGGTCGATTGGCAAATGTACTTGTTTAAGAAAGATTGGTAAACGTAGTTTTAAATTCTAACAAGGTAAATATTATTTTTACGATTAGAGAAATAAGCTTTGAAGCGGTAAAAACTATGTAACAGTAAAAATTAAAAACAAATTTGACTGAAACGAATTGTGGAATTACAGTTATGATTGAACGGTTTAAAAATTTTTTTTTATAAAATTATGTAGCTTTAAAAGGCAAATCATAAGAGATTATTTTGCAAACGGAGGGTTAAATTAAAATTGATTAGAGATAGTAAGAAAAAAATAAGAGAGCAGTTTAACCAAAAAAAGAAGTTAAATGATAATCTTATTATTTCAAGTTCTAATCATGTGTTCTATTGAGCCACCTTTTAACTTTTTGTTTCACGTACACGTCAGATTAGTAAACAAAGGAAGCAGTTTTACCAATTAAGACCTTGTCATTGGGGATAAATCTTTTCTCCATCGTTAATGCTTTGATCAATGGCTGCTTCGTATCAGGATAATTAGAGTGGCTTTGGTAGTGACCAATTCAAGTATTGCAATACTTTCTGGTCAATAATAAGATCCCATATATATATATATATTTGTAGGGATATGTATGAATGCATATTTAAAAATATGGAACTATTCAATATTTAGATACTGCTTTTATTAATGATGGACGATAAGGCATTGATTGGTAAAACATTTTTAAAAAGTATTAAGTTTTTTTTTATTTATCAATCAACTTTTGTTAATAAAATATTTAGGAAAGTATTAAAAAATTACAAATGGTCTGTAAATGTTTATTCCCTCTATGTTTTCCATATAAAACTTTGGTAGATCATTAACTTTTAAAATAAATAAAAATAATTTTAAATGACTAGTTTATTTTGTTAAATAATATAAAAAATATTTTTATAATAAAGTGTAAATTTTATACTTTTAAAACTAATATTTATCATTATTTTATTTTTAATTAATTTTAAAATAATATTTTAAATAACAAATAATTTAATAAATACAATTGAAATAGAAAATAATTATTAAAAATTACATTATAAATATATATATAGATATAATGGTTACAAATAAATATATTAAATAATCATTCACAACTTTATCAATCTCTTAAAATATGTACATTAATCAGAACATATAATTTCAGCAACATATTGCATATAATGTTTAGTGCTACTGTTTTATTATCAGTTATACTAATCAAGCTTTTTAAAGAATTATGTACCGTTTATAAAAATTTGTAGTAGTATGGAACACATACTTTAATCGTAATAAAAGTAATTTTGAATCAACTTGGAATATGTGTAACCATTCTTTTTCTTTGTTCAATAGATATGTTTAAATTTCCACTTTTTCTTTGTAACTTGGAATATTTAACGTTAAAGTTTTAATTTTTAAAAATTTCTGAAAACTTAAATTGAAACCATTAAAAGTGGAGGCCCCACCAGTCTTCCAAATTCAACTGTCCTCATCACATTAAAAAAATCAACGTTCAGAATTGATCCACGCAAACACTGTTGTCTGTAAGTCTTTTTTTTTTTTACTTGTCACTGTATTTTGCAAAGTCACTCGAAACAATTTTTTTAGTTTTCCAAATTAAGAATTGAAAGACTTTTTTCTTTTCTTTATTTCTTTCCAAAAAAAAAAGTTTCTTTCTTTATACAATAAAGAAAAATATTAAATAGTTATAATCCCCTAAAAAGTAAAAACTCTATTTTTATATTTCTTTTTCATAAGAAATCTAATCTAAAATGATGAAAACCACGAGTTTGCATTTACAAACGTTCCAAGAAGTTGACCAAAATACGCATACATTAACTACCATAAATTATTGTGCTTATTTGACATGCATACATACACTTGCCAAGTTTTTTAAAAAAATTTGAAATCATACACACATATACATTAACTACCATAAAATGCGCTTTAATTAATTTGACCTTCACAATTGTGTCAATGCTGAAAAACTTAACCAAATATGTTAGATTAGGAAATGTATATTAAAAATGTGCTATATAAGGAATGTTTTTTTATAGGATAAGATATGATATTTACTACTTTTCGTTCAACAATCTTAAGATTGTAGTAATATATTTACTACATTATCAAATAGTATACCTGAAACCTTAATAGAAATCCCCAGTGAGCAATTTTTAAAATGCTGAATTTTGTTTGAATCATAAGAGTGTGGTTTTTCTGCAATCGATCTCTCTTGATTACTCCAGGTCAGACGAAAACAATCCCTCTGGTTCAAGTTTTGTATGATTTTCGTTATCTATATATATCTGATTACCCAGTGATTCCTCTTTTCTCAATCTTCATCCTGTTCTTGTTCATATGCCATGCTCTACACAAAATATGATTTCCTCAAGATTTGTATACCATCTTCTTACACTTGACATGAGATGAAATGACATATTTACCCCTATAAGCCCCCCCTCCAAAAGTTAAAACAGAAACCGCTTTATCATTTTTTCAATTTTTTTTTTGAAAAACCAAAAACTGCCATTACCCCATAATACCAACTTCACTTTCACAGCCAAGTGTCTATAAATACAGATCACAATTGTACCATCTTTCCTCACAAAAATCCTACAACACAATCCAACATTAATAATCACCAAATAAAAATTGAATTTTGCGTCTCTGTTTCTTTTTCAAGAACCTTTCATACTATATATATAGTCTCACATAAACCATGGGTCATGGTACGAACAGAGTAGAAGACATGTCGTCTCCAAACAATGGAACCGCAGCCGTAACCGCGGGAGAAACGATCGTGCAGATACACAGCGTTTGTCTACCGCCGAAGAAAACAGCGTTTCAGAAACTGAAAAAGCGCGTTGCTGATGTTTTATTCCCCGATGATCCGTTAGAGAGGTTTAGGAACCAGACATGGAGAAACAAAGTGTTCCTGGGTCTTCAAAGCTTGTTCCCGATATTCACATGGGGCTCTCACTACGATCTCAAGCTTTTTAGGTCTGATGTTATCTCTGGTCTCACCATTGCCAGTCTCGCCATTCCTCAGGTTACAACTTAAAAATCCATTCTTTCTTATGAATAATGTTTTTTTTTATGTCTGGTTTTGATGTGATTATTATTTTTATTTCCTTTTTGAAAATTGGTTTACCATTCTTCTACTGGTTTTACAAAAAAAAAAACCATTATCCTACAAATTTGTAATTGTTTTACAATTATCCTACAATTTTTGTTCCTTTCAATTTTGACAAATTATGTTGGTAGGATAATAAAAGGCGTAATTGAAGATAATTTGTCATTTAATCGTTGACTAGTGTGGGGATGACCTGGTTGGACTCAAAGAGTTCAAAGCAAAAGAAAAAACAAAATCTTTCTCTGTTTTGGACTTATTCAATGTTTCAATAATTTTAAAACAAACAGTATTTTAAATTTCGTTAATTTCGTTTAATCAATGGTTTTTGTTTGTGTTAATTAATTGTGAAATTTTAAAATGCAGGGAATCAGTTATGCCAAGCTAGCAAACTTACCACCCATAGTTGGTCTTTGTAAGTATCGATCATCATCACCTAATTATATACTAAATCAAGTTCTAATTAGTAAAATTTGGGGTTTGCATGCAGATTCAAGCTTTGTGCCACCACTTATATACTCAGTTCTTGGGAGTTCAAAACATCTTGCAGTTGGTCCTGTCTCAATAGCATCACTTGTGATGGGCTCAATGCTAAGTGAAAGTGTTTCTCCAACACAAGACTCAATTCTATATCTCAAGTTAGCCTTCACTTCAACTTTCTTTGCTGGTCTCTTCCAAGCCTCCCTTGGCCTTCTTAGGTACAAATCTATAATTAATCTCTCAACAACAAACAAAAAAACTCAAATTAATCTTTAGAATCTGCAATCGTCATGTGAAAGAATATATATGTAGTAAAACCTCTTCTTATTGCAGTTTAGTAATCTTAGTGTAGAATATATTCAGAGTTTTGCTTAAGCCTCTTTTGTTGAACAATCACTGAAAACAAAAGGAAAATTCGTTATGATGATTTCCAAAAAATAAACATTGTTATATGTATAAAAGACCAAGATTCTATATAGTTTGATTTGATGGTGACAAGTGACATGTACACTAATGTCTACCTCCCAAGATGCTTCCTTCTACAGTTCTACTTAGTGGTTTCACTGTTTATTTTGTTCATGGTCAACAACTTTGGATTAATTTTTTATTTTTTTTTTCCATAAATTTAATCAACTTTTTATTTATTTTTAATTTCAGGCTGGGATTTGTGATTGACTTTTTGTCAAAGGCAACTTTGGTTGGTTTCACAGCTGGTGCTGCAGTGATTGTGTCACTTCAACAGCTCAAGGGTCTTCTTGGAATTGTTCATTTCACTGGCAAAATGCAATTTATTCCTGTCATGTCCTCTGTTTTCAACCATAGATCTGAAGTTAGTCAAACATTACTTTCCTCTTTAAACATACCCATAAAGATCCCTTAATCTAATAGTGATGTTACTACTACAATTTCAGTGGTCTTGGGAAACTATTTTGATGGGGCTTGGCTTCTTGAGCATTCTCTTAACCACAAGACACATTGTAAGTACTTGCAATAACTTCAGGCATTTTCCAATAGCTCGATCGAATATTTAACGTTTCTTGTCGTTTCTTGTAGAGCATGAGGAAGCCAAAACTTTTCTGGATATCAGCTGCATCACCTTTGGCATCGGTTATTATCTCAACTCTGCTTGTATTCCTCATCAGAAACAAGACTCAAGCCATCTCTTTTGTAAGAACATTTTCTAACCAGACTTGTGTTACTGTGTTAACTGAGATTGAGAAAACTAAGACTGAAGAGATTCAATTTATAATGCAGATTGGACATCTACCAAAGGGTTTGAATCCACCTTCAACAAACATGTTGTACTTCAGTGGTACTCATCTTGCTCTTGCCATCAAGACCGGTATCATCACCGGGATTCTTTCTCTAACAGTAAGCTTTCCAAAATCTCTAGCTCCAATGTAAATTGCAGAGTTAAGTGATTAACTTTTGGAGCTCACTGTGATTTTTCAGGAAGGGATTGCTGTAGGGAGAACTTTTGCATCCCTAAAGAACTATCAAGTTAATGGGAACAAAGAAATGATGGCTATAGGTTTTATGAACATGGCTGGTTCTTGCACCTCTTGCTATGTTACAACAGGTTAAAAAACTAAATTGAAACCAATCTTATTTACCTTGTGTCTCAGGGAACAATGTTTTTGACGTCTCCTACTTATTGCTTTTCTTCAGGGTCTTTCTCTAGATCTGCGGTAAACTACAATGCTGGAGCGAAAACAGCGGTTTCTAACATTGTGATGGCCTCGGCAGTTCTTGTGACCCTTTTGTTTCTGATGCCACTCTTCTACTACACTCCTAATTTGATCCTAGCCGCCATCATCTTAACTGCGGTGATAGGCCTCATTGATTATCAAGCGGCTTACAAGCTCTGGAAAGTAGACAAGTTCGATTTCTTCACTTGCATGTGTTCCTTCTTTGGCGTTCTCTTCGTTTCTGTACCTCTTGGCCTAGCAATAGCAGTGAGTAAAACAACTATTCCGTCCAATGTTCTGGTTTCCAAATTCTCAGGTTGTTCTCTAAGTTTGATACCTTTCTGTTGCAGGTGGGAGTTTCGGTTATGAAGATCTTGTTGCACGTAACCCGGCCAAACACTTTAGAATTTGGAAATATCCCTGGGACTCAGATATATCAGAGTCTTATAAGATACAGAGAAGCCTCAAGAATCCCTGGTTTCCTAATTCTTGCGGTTGAATCTCCAATATACTTCGTCAATAGCACTTACCTGCAAGAAACGTCAGTCAAATAACTATCTTCGTACTAAATAACTTTCTTCTTGATATGGTTTTGTGTTTGTTCTTATGGAAATGAGTTTATGGTTTTGTAGGATCTTGAGATGTACCAGGGAAGAGGAAACTCGGATCAAGGAAAACAATGGTAGTACCTTAAAATGCATAATTCTTGACATGACAGGTAACTTCTCTACCCATCTGAGCCTACGCTCATGAGTTTTCGACTCATCTTCGTTACTTATACCTTCTTATTTTGGAATTATTTCAGCTGTGTCGTCCATAGACACAAGCGGGCTTGAAGCGGTGTTTGAACTAAGGAGGAGGCTGGAGAAGCAATCACTTCAGGTTAGACATCTAACTGAAAACAAAGATCATATACCTATGAGAGAAAAACATGCTAAACTTTATGTTTACACTAAATAGCTTGTGCTGGTGAATCCTGTGGGGAGTGTTATGGAAAAGCTACACAAGTCCAAGATCATTGAGTCACTGGGGCTGAGTGGACTTTATCTAACAGTTGGTGAAGCTGTGGCTGATCTCTCATCAACATGGAAAGCTCATGGCCAGCCATGAAAATAAAGCAGTCTCTTATAAATTTGAGAACTTTGAACTTCTAATGGAGAATTTGAGAACTTGTCCTGGATGGTTGTTTCTGAAGACAAAGCAGCCTCTTGAGAAACAAATTTTGGTGCTAGCCGTGAACTCCTTGAGTGAGTTTCGGTTTTAATTGTATAAATAAATGTAATTTCATCTTTAACATTATCGGTATGAAATCATAATTTAGACATGAATAGCAAAACATTGATCTTCTCACTCTATATTTCCTATCATTGATGGAATGATCTCAATGATGAAACTCTGGAGCCATTTGCCTCTTGTCAAAATTTACACACAGATTTAATACTGGCTACAAATATAAGATTAGAGTTATATGATAAGTCAAGCAAGCTCTGGTCATTATAACCTTGTCTTCTCAAGAACTGGTACTGCTCTTTCTCCTCCTGACAACTTTCTTCACAGTAACCTTATCGTCGCTCTTCTCTTTGTCGTCTTTACTGTTCACAGCTTTTACAGAATTTGGCTGGCTCCTCATGCGCAGTATCTCTCCCTTTGCAGAGCCCAAGTCCTCCTCGAGCTTCTTCACTTTCTTCTCTAGCGTTTCCCTCTCTTTTCCTAAACTTATCACGAGGATATGTGCGTCTTCCACGTTTTCCTTAGCTTCTTTTGATGCGTTCTTTGCCTCTTCTAGTGATCTTTGCAGCACTTCTTTCTCATCCTCCAGGCTCGAGACATGGGTATTCACCTTCTCAAGCTCTCGTGACAGTGTCGATGTGTTCTTGTTCATCTCATCTAAGGACTTTACTGCTTCTTCGAGGTCTGTTTCAAGGGATTTCCTCGCCTCCCTGTCCATCAACATCTGCTTTTCCATTGCTTTCACCTCTTTGTTCAATGCCAAAACTGTCTTTTTCTCCTCTTCCAATTCCTTGTTAGTGGTTTCAGCTTTCTTGTAAATCTCCACTAGTTCCTTCTGGAGGCTCTGGTTCTTGACAAAAGACTCTTCGAGTTCATGAGTCAGTCCCTCAAGCTTGTCTCTAGCTTTCTTCAGAAGATCTTTCTCCACTGCAAGTTCGCTAGCCAAAACCTCACCGTTACGTTTTGCCTCGTCAAGGTTCCTTTCATATCTTGCCTTAGCTTTATCAAACTCGACGTGAACTACAGAAAGCTCTGATTCAAACTTTGAACACAAAGCTCTCGACTCATCAAGCAGCTTTTCCAGGTCAGAGACACGATCTCTAGATGCCTGAAGTGTTTTCTTTGTTCCTTCAAGCTCATGTCTCAAATTTTGTACATTAGTCAGTTCTATATCCAGCATTCTCGTCGAGTCTTCGTACTTCTCAGTAAAGTCAGCAACTTTGTTTTTATTCTCATTTACATCATTTAGCGCACGATCCAGCTTCTCCTTAAGCTGCAGAATCTCCTGTTCTTTCCTGCTCATGAGCTCCGCATCAGCAGCTGCTCGCGTTTCAGAAGTCAATTTCAAAGCGCTGTAATCTTTTGAAACATCATCAAGCTTCTGGATATAACTCTCTTTCTCAGCCACTAAAGTGCTTGTTCTGGTGTTTAATTCCTCAATGGCAGAACTCTTCGAGTCCAATTCAGTCTGATTTCTTGTGACTTCTTCCTTCAGCTGTTTGATTTGTAATTTTGCTTCAGCAAGATCTCGGCTAGTTTGAGTGTAAGTAGAGTTGAGACTCTTCAGTTCTGCTTCTTTTTCTGCCAGTGATGTGCTAATACGTTGAGCTTTTTCTTCATTATCTTTCAGCTCCAAACTAAGCAAGTTGATCCGATCTTGTAGCATCTCAACCAAATCAAGCTTTTCTCTGAGCTCTGTTTCAAGTGCCTTTTTGTCTTCACCAGCCTTTGACAGATTAGTTTGCAGGCTTTCGATTTGAGCTCTAAGCTCCTCACATAGTTTCTTTTCGCTGCTTAGCTCCCGGCCTAATCTTGTCACCACATCCTTTGCAGAATTCAACTGGTTGATCAATGATAATTGTTCCTCTTTTGCCTTCTTTTGCTCCTTGTTCCGCTCTTCCTGCTCACGCTGCAGTGTTGCTTCAAAGTCTTTCTCCTTGGAAACTAATGCTCTTTCTCCGTCTTTCAACTGGTTCTTTAGCTGTATGCCACGGTTATCGGTAGCTTAAGTAAAAAAAAGGATCAAATACAGCAGCAAGATATTCACAACCTCAGAGAGTTAAAGAAACAAACAAAAAGAGAAGTTCGAACTAAATGATAGAGCCGTTATGACTTACTATGAGTAATCAAAGGCTGACAAGAACATTCTGCCACAATTTGTTAAGCAAAATCTTATGTCCAAATAGCAGAGTAGCTTACAGATTCAATGGTTTGTTCAGCAGTTTTAGTATCTTTCCGAGCCAGTGCATAGAGAGCACCAAGAACACCAGCACTGAAAATTCCAAGACCATTTAAGAGAGGCAGAAATGGATTTGGGGATGTTCCATCACTTACTGCAACCTAATCCACATGAAGCAAACACTGATTTAGTAAAGTCTCAAGCACTTGAAAAAATATATATATATATATATATATTGATTCTCAAATAACCGAAACAAATGATGGATGCAAGGAGGTTTCAGAATTCAACTGAGAAGGTCTAAGAGAGTTTAAAAAACCTCAGTTTTTTGGTTAAGCTCTGATGGCTTTAACTCATTGTCGTCTACTGAAATAAAAAGAAGTAACTGTTATGAGCAGAAGCAAATGTGAGCATTCTCAACGAAATATAAAAAAGGAAGAAGAATAAAAAAGAAACCCACTTTGATCCGCCAAAGCCGGCGATCGAAATTGCAAAAACGGAAGAACGGAGATACCCACAAGAACAAAAGCTCTCCTATCAACGGAAGCAGAGTCGTCGTTTGCATCTTGGCGGCGAAGAGAAGCCGATGGTGGTCGGCGACGCTTGAACTTGACGACATTGCTGGAGCAGAGAAGCACGAACTGCGACGGAGAGTAAGAAGAAGAAGAAGGAGATGGGAGGAATCGAGAATGGAGAGGCGTAGATGGGGCGAAGCAAGAGGCCCCAATTAGGAAACCCATCTCTTCGCCGTCAAATGATTTGGAGATTGGAAATGTGTGGCAAATGACAAATCCTAAAATCACCGAGGAAACACACAAAAAGGAGCTTCCTTTGTGTCGTGTAAGTGACCAAAGAACAGATAAAGAAAATTATGCCAAGAAATTCAGAATCGTAAATTCCTTAAAAAGGTTGGTAAAACGAAATTGGGAATCAAAGATCGCACATTTTGGCAATGGCAATTTCTGCAATTTCCGACTAGTTCGGCTGATTTGTGAAGATACTAACCAATGAAAACTAGCCACCTAAGACTTTACCGCCTCGTTATCCTCTCTCAATCTCTAAGAAAACACGTGATGCTCACGTGCGTCTTCTTCAACTCTTTCACCCTAATATGATGCTATCTCTCTTTGTGATTTTCCGATGTTAATTAAGGCGAGTGTAAACGGGTCTGTTATATAAAACCAATCTGTTTAGGTTCGTTTATGAAACAAAACTTAAATATATGAAACAAAACTTATATATGAAAATGTCAAAATATTTACATTGCACATTAAAAAAATTAGAATTCGAAATGCTTGATTGATTTCGACATTATCAGGTCTGAATGACATTTTCCACTCCTCTATTCATGGTTGGCTAAGTCATGACAAGATCGACTCCATCATGGCAAGAAGTGATGATCTCATTGTGAACAAAATCACAGTGAAACCACCTCTCAACATAATGTTTGATTCAACTTGTTTCTGCTAAATTTTCCAAGATAGTGATGAAACACTAGTTAATTCAATGACAAAAACACACTGGATAAATTTAGGACAGAACAGTTTTATAGTAAAGACTGAGAAATCTTTAATCAATCATCATCAAAGAATATAGAAATATCATATAATCACCTCATTACAAAAAGTGCCCCTATTAATATCATCACAATAAATCATTATCTAACTTTAACAAAATAATTTTAAATTTGTTGATATTTCTTGTCATGTACTAACATGACTAGAAAAATTCAAAATAACTAACAGAGAGAAAAATCTAGAAGAAGAGAGCAATAAAAGAGATTAGTATTTGAGAGCAAATATAAGAGAGAAGATCCACAAGTAGGCAAGATTTCTTATCATTTTTAAGCTTCGAGATTTCTTATCAACAAATGTTTGGGTCAAAAACCATTTTTCGTTTTCATTTTTAAGAAAGAAAGTAAGATCAGCTCATATGATCTAAGGTGCATCAGAAGGTTGAATCGCTATGTAATAAACAAGAGCTAGGTTTACGTATATGTTGCTGCACTTGAACGTCTTTTCGTTCGAAGAGATGGCCATTTGGAAGAGTTTTTTTGGCGATAGTGTAGTTGATGGTTGAGTTAACATCCTGAAAAAATTAAAATTATTAAGTTTAAAATAATTAATGATGTGATTATATGATATGTTTATATTATTTGATGACTGATAAAGATTTATGAGTCTTTACTACTCCCTCCGTTCCATAAAGATGAATTTTTTAGAAAAAAAAATTGTTTCACAAAGATATATTTTTTAGCTTTTCTATGCAAGTTTTATCAATTAATGATGATACTTTGAAAAGTTTAAGAAGATTAATTAAATTTATTGAACTACTATTGGTTTAGAGATATGAGAAATTGTTCAGTAACAAAAATTAATGCATTTATGATTAAGTATTAATTATTTTTTTAATATGTGTGAAAACTCTAAAAAAATCCATCTTTGTGGAACGGAGGGAGTATAAAATTGTTCTACCGTAAATTTGTCCAATGTTTTTTTTTCAATTTACTGTGTATGACGACTCCTTCTACAAGATTAGGGAGTTTAATAAGACAAAGAGAAAATCAGTGAAGGAAGAAGACTTGATTGAACTAGTTGATATGATTTTTATTCGTATATGTTACTTTTGTTTACACACCTAAAACAGTTTCCCATCAAACAAGAAACATAGTCGTGAATCTATTTAACTTTAAAATTCAGAAATGATTCTTACATTTATATGTTAGTTTTATTTGCATACCTAAAACAAATTGTAATCTTCCAAGATTTTTACATACTTTTTATTCTTTAGATGTACATGTCGTTGGTGTTTAATTAAATTTGTAGTAGCCAACCAAAACATTAAACTAGACTAAAAACATAAAAAGATAAATATTTAAAAAATAATAAATCTAGTTGTTCTAATAGGCCAGTGAGTAGACTGTCCATTTTTTATTTCCTCGTAGATTGTCCATTTATGACATACAACCTAAAAAAAAATCAAATGTAAAACAACAATACATACATTGATTCATGTTTTTCGCATTGTCTAGTTGATCTAATAGGCCATTTGCATATTGGGCCTAATATTATTTTCGACCCAACGCCTAATAAGACCGAGAGTTTTGTTCTACCGCTGTTTCTCTCTTCTCCCTCAAATCGGTTTTCGCATTTCCATCACTTCACTGATTAGTTTTCTTCCTCTCCCACTGGTAAAAATCCTCCCTTTTCTCTCTCCAATTGCTTCTCGAGCCTTAAGGTTATGAGAAGTTTTCTTTTTTAGCTTTTTCATTTGCAATATTTGTGCTTAGTGTCGAAGAACTGCTCGTGAGATACGAATTTGTTGTTATTAGCAGAGAATGGCGATTTTTTGCTTTTAATTTCATTGGATTGTGAGTGGAATTTTCCTAAATGGTACTCGTTTGTTTGATTCTTTAGCAAGTGTTCGTGGGTTTCGTTGTTTTTGTCTTGTTTGTAGAACCGGAAACATCTAAATGCTGAAGAAAACAAGCGTTGAATTTTTTTTTTTGTGTATATAATTCGACACTGATTTAAACGAAAGGTTGTTTCTTGTCAAAATTTGGTTGCAGGTATAACATAGATGCGAGGGATAGCGACAAGATCACTTAGTTCTTTGAGATCTAAACAAACAGGTAATCTCCGATAACCGAAATGCCTTCTCGAGATTTAGGATAGAAGGCATGTGAAAGAAAAGAAAGTCTTAATTTTGCTTAAGAAAACGAGAAATGGTTTTGCTCTTATGGTTTTTGACCCAAACATTTGTTGTTTTTATCCATGTTTGTTTCTGAAATTCGCAGAAAATGAGATTGTTCAGATGTTTAGCGTTCCGAATCCTGAGGAATCTGAGAAGCCGCAAGAGAAGTGGAAATTATCTAGAAAGGATCCGTCAGTGCGGATGTTGGATGAGAGATTCATAAGGATACTGAAAATCTTCAAATGGGGACCTGATGCTGAGAAAGCTTTGGAGGTCCTTAAACTGAAAGTTGATCATCGACTAGTTCGTTCGATTCTGGAGATAGACGTTGAGATTAATGTCAAGATTCAGTTTTTCAAGTGGGCTGGTAAAAGAAGAAACTTTCACCATGATTCCCCTACTTACATGACCTTAATACGTTGCCTTGAAGAAGCTAGGCTTTATGGTGAAATGTATAGAACGATACAAGAGGTGGTCCGTAACACATATGTTAGCGTCAGCCCAGCGGTACTCTCTGAACTTGTGAAAGCATTGGGGCGAGCTAAGATGGTTAGTAAAGCTTTGTCGGTTTTTTACCAGGCGAAAGGGCGCAAGTGCAAACCCACGTCGAGCACTTACAACTCAGTTATTCTGATGCTGATGCAAGAAGGACAGCACGAGAAAGTCCACGAGGTTTATACTGAGATGTGTAACGAAGGTGACTGTTTTCCAGACACGATTACTTACTCTGCGCTTATATCCTCATATGGTAAATTAAGTCGTGATGATTCTGCGATAAGCTTGTTTGATGAGATGAGGGATAACGGTTTGCAGCCTACTGAGAAAATATACACTACGTTACTGGGCATATACTTTAAGGTGGGTAAAGTTGAGAAAGCTTTAGATCTTTTCGTGGAGATGAAACGAGCAGGTTGCTCGCCAACTGTTTATACTTACACGGAACTGATAAAGGGACTTGGCAAAGCAGGGAGGGTAGAAGAAGCATATGGTTTATATAAGGACATGCTTAGAGATGGATTGACTCCTGATGTTGTGTTCTTAAACAATCTGATGAACATTTTAGGCAAAGTGGGTCGAGTGGAGGAACTGACAAATGTCTTCAGTGAGATGGGAGTGTGGAGATGTACACCGACTGTTGTTTCATACAATACCGTGATTAAAGCTCTATTTGAGTCGAAAGCATCTGTTTCGGAAGTGAGTTCTTGGTTTGATAAGATGAAGGCAGATGGTGTTTCTCCTAGTGAGTTCACTTACTCGATCCTTATAGATGGTTATTGTAAAACGAATAGAGTGGAGAAAGCTCTGTTGCTTCTTGAGGAGATGGATGAGAAAGGTTTTCCACCTTGTCCTGCAGCGTATTGCAGCCTCATAAACGCTCTTGGAAAGGCGAAAAGATATGAAGCAGCGAATGAGCTATTTAAAGAACTAAAAGAGAATTTCGGGAATGTAAGTTCTCGAGTATACGCTGTGATGATCAAACATTTCGGGAAATGCGGGAAGCTAAGCGAAGCTGTGGATCTCTTCAATGAGATGAAGAACCAAGGAAGCGGTCCCGATGTTTATGCTTACAATGCGCTTATGTCAGGAATGGTAAAAGCTGGTATGATAAATGAAGCTAATTCGTTGCTTAGGAAGATGGAAGAGAACGGTTGCAGCGCGGATTTAAATTCGCATAATATCATCCTCAATGGGTTTGCTAGAACAGGTGTGCCAAAGCGGGCTATAGAAATGTTTGAAACTATGAAGCTTTCTGGTATTAAGCCTGATGGTGTCACTTATAATACTCTTCTTGGATGTTTTGCACATGCTGGAATGTTTGAGGAGGCTGCAAGAATGATGAGAGAGATGAAAGATAAAGGCTTTGTGTATGATGCAGTCACTTATTCAGCAATACTTGATGCTGTTGGCAATGTGGATCATGTAGATGAAAGATAAATTAGCAGTGACTTAGCAGCACGTAATCGCCTTTTTCGTGGGGGTATTAAGTTATTAACCACTAATGAATCACATGATTATCCATGATTTATTCCTTTTATCTTTTGCATAAGCAAATGCTAAAAGCTCTAGCTGCTCTGCTCAACCAAGCTCCTACTTAACATTATGTTCCCCCTTGTTTAGTCTAACTGAAGTTTAATGTTTGAGTTAATAAAGAAATATAAATACTTAATTGATTACAAGAACGAAACTCAAGTATAAGTGACATTGAAAACTTTAGAAGAAACAACAAATCGAGCAGAAAAAGACTTAGAAGACACATCAAGATCGTCGTGATATGCGATAATTCCATCGTTCTCGAAGTTTTGGGAATAAGTGAGAGGATTATCGAACACGATGATAGAGAACCTGATATTTCTTCTTTTGCTTCATCACCATTATCTACATCTTAAGATTTTCCTCAGTCTGAAAACATCTTCAGAAAGATTTTATGATGGAAATCCTGTTACGAACTTATGATTTGATGTCAAGGATCTAATCTCGTCTAAAGGAAGTGATCAATGATTTGTTTGATTACATACTATAAAAATATCATTATTGTTACAACTTGCTACTCATGCAATGTGATGCATATTATATTTTAATTAATCGTACAACATAGTATAAATATTTCTCTTACAAAGCAACATAAAGTAGATATTTGCATTTAATGGCTATGCATGGTATTACAGTATTACTTATAGTTTTCTTTATAGTCAGTCATAAATGAAAACAAAAAACTTCTGAAACGATATTGTATTAAATTCGCAATAGTAAAGAGCAGTTTTTTATTTTTTGGTCAAAGTAAAGAGCAGTTAAATTGGATAAATGCATAAAACAATGTATGAGTAAAGGCAAATGAATGCATCAAAGCGAGGGGAAAATATGTCTCACTGAAGAGACCCAAAAGAAATAGAGTATTTTGCTTTTAGCTCTCGTAGGAAATTTGAAATGACCATTTTTCTGCAAATTTGAAAAGTTAATGTCCTTTTCCTCTTTTGCTTTGAAAGACTCAATTTTTTTATATTTGTCAAACGATGATAAAATAATAAATTTGTAACTATTAAGAATGAAAAATGATAAATATTGGTTTATATTTTTATTTTCTGATGAAAAAATATGTAACATTGGTTCTCGGTTTTATGGACTAAGTGTGTAGGGATGTTCAATATGAATAAATCAAATCTATCAAAACCTGAAAAAAATCCGGTCCAAGAAACTGAAACCAAAGAAAAAAGAAAAGAAATTGAACTAAAACATAGGCCGCAACTGGTTGCACTTTTAGAGGAAAAAAATCAGAAGAAAAATAGATTCCTCTAAAATTTTACCATTTATGTTGAAAATGAAACTTGAGAGGAATCATTTTTCCAACTCATTCCACGTTAGTTAGATGAACAAAGAAGAGAAAATTAAGGAAAACTTTCCTCCATTAATAAGGAGAGTAACAAGTTGAAAATTATTCCTCTATATTTTTTCTACTAATTTTTATTCATCTTGTTACTTTGGAAGACAACCAGTTGCAGCCATAATTTAGTTTTGAAAAATATAAGTACACATGTTTGATTAAAATCCTATTTGGAAGTAAAACCATGTCGATGCTAGTAGTGACTGTTGTCTTAATAAGGTTTGGAGTTAAATACTCGAAATAGAAACCATGTGGATAACTAATAAACGGAACTACCCACGAAAACGTAATAGAGAATTTAAAGATTTAAAACATGAAAGACTGCAAAAATAGTACTAAAATACTTGTGTTGAATGTAGAAGAACAAATAACCAGATTATTTCTTTCTCTTAGATTAGTTTAGAACGATTATTTTTTTTGTGAAATGAAATTTGGTCAAGGTTAAAAAAATGATTTTTTTGTTTTCGTTTTAGTAATGACAATATAACTATTTTGTAGATAGTATTATTTAAACAGCTGAACGATATTACATTAACACACATATTTTTTACTTTTTCAAAAAGAAAAAACAACAATTCTACAATTTCATGAAAATGGATAAACAAAGATTAAATTTTTTTTTTTTTGATTTTCCGTGTTACTCGAAATACCAAAATTTTAAATGATGTAACTATATAGGAGTGTGCATTCAGATATTCAGATCGGATTCGGATCGGGTATTTCGAGTTTCGGGTATTTCAAATCAAAATGTTTAGGTACCGATCGAGTATTTTTATAATTCGGATCGGGTTCGATTCAGTACCTTCCGGGTTCGGGTATTTTTTGAAGATCCAAACAAAATTCAGGTACGTTTCAGTTTTTATCGAAGTATCCAAAAATATATGAAAGTATCCAAAAGTATCTATAAAAAATTCAGAAAACATGTGTATTTGATATACCCATAATATCAAAATTATACTGAAATACTCGAACAATAACTAATATATTCGGGTTTATAATTGTGATTTTGGAAATTTGGGTTATATCAAGTCTAAATGTAATTAATATTATGGGTATATAGTTATATTTCGGGTACCCAATTTGGTTCTCGGTTAAGTACTAGTTTGGTTTCGGTTCTTCGGATATAAAAATTTAGGATCCGTTCGGGTAATTTGATGAATCCAAAAAAAAGTTCGGTTCAGATATTTTCGGATTTGGATTTTTTGCCCATACCTAGATGTAACTATAAGAGCTATTTTACTCGTGTAGAGCAGGGCCATAATACCAGTTTTCTTAGAAAATGTTTGTCTTCTTTTATTTGGCTTGAAATTGCAAGAAAATCTTAAATAATAAATCGAATTGTTAAAGAAAACTTATACGTAGTATTTGTTTTGTTTTGTTTGCAGTAGAAATTATTGCGTAATGAATGAATGTAAAACACGATTAATATTCCTTAACTAATCATAGCTAGCTAGCAACCCTAACCATTGTCTCAAAAAAAAAAAAAAAACCACGAAACACAAATAAATTTAAATGACTTTATTTTGTGAGTTGTGGACCCACATATATGCACGGACACTTTTTCTTAGGATCGCTGATTTTGGCGTCTTCCTCCCATATAAGTATTTGAAGAAATGCAGAAAAAGCAAAATTAAGAAGAAGAAGAGAAAAGATTAGGTGTTTGAGAGAAGGAGAAGCGAGAAAATACTCGTGTAAGCACGATTTCTGAGCTTTGAATAACCCTTTTTAAAAAACATTATTGTTGTATTCTTCTACACTAGCACAGGATTGAAGTTTAGAAAGAGTTTCTAGGGTGTTCTTTTCCATTTTCTGTGCAAAGACGATTGATAACAAATTGAATCTACTTCTTGGTGTCTCAGGTTCAAATGGAGAGTAAGGGGGATGAAGGAGAAGGTTATGAACAAAAGGGGGAAGAGAAGCACGAATCTGAGAGTAGTTCTGATGAAGATTTCATTGGTGATGGTGATGATGGGATGGATGTTGATTTCAAGAAGGGCTCTTCTTCTTCCTCCAAAAAGTCTAAGGCTGTTGCTAAGCCAGCTTCTACTAAGGTGATTCAGTTTTAAGTTAATTTGCTTAATTAATATATCCCATATTGGCTCTAATTAGTTGATGGAAACAGAGATTTACCAAATATATTTAATTATCAAATATATTTTAGATATCTCTAGAGCAGATTAATAAAGTGATAAACTTTGTTTATCTTTGGTAGGTGTTTGCTGGGCAGTGGCTCTTGCAAAATGTATTCAAGCTTTGCTTTCCATGCAGGAAATTAACGTTGAACTCTCCCCTCAACATCTAATAAACAACATCATGGGAAAGGGTAAACGGAATGGACAAATACGAAGAGGTCTCCAACATTTTGAAAAACCAAGGTCTTGTTCTCGAGGAATTTTGTAAATTCTCAGGGGAAATAAATGAAACTTGTCCAAGAGAATGTTCCAATCAAAATTCAATAACTGATTTTTCTTGTCGAGTTACTTGATTCTCTATAATTTTGTAATACTTATGTTTCAATTTACTGTGTAGGATGACTCATTCTACAAGATTAAGGAGTTTAATAGGACAAAGAGAAAATCTGTCAAGGAACAAGACCTAGTGGATAAGCGTCATGTAGTTGCTATTTTGGAATATGCTACCAAAGCTTTTTTGACTATAAGTCGGTAAGTTTAAAATAACCCCTATTGCTAATGTAATTGAAAACATTATAACTGGAACTGATTGTATATTCTCATAATATGATAATTGTAGGGAATATATAAAGGTCGAAAGAATAAAAACCAAGTGCATATGCAGTGTTAGTGGTTGGTTTTGGTACAACCAGGCCTTGTCCTTAGGACATGCGAGTTAGGCCATGACCTAGGGCCACCACATTTTTTAATTTTTTACATGCCACATATTTAGTTTTACATTAATAATTTATACACCACAAAATTTGAAACTCATGTTTTTATTTAAAATATTATTTTCTGACTAAAAACAATTGGTTTTGTCACATAATTATCAATTTAATGGCCACAATATATACTGTATTTTTCAGAAATGCACAAAATTTGTACTTTATAAATGGTCACATTTCTTTTCTTGCCTAGGACCACCACTTTTGTTGAACCGGGGTGGGTACAACCCAAGAAGGTGAACATTATTGGCTCATCCAAAACTCTTGGGGAGAGAAAGGCTTTGGGAAGATTATAAGAAAGTGTAGTCGGAACGTTGAAGAGCCCTCATTGTTTGTCGGTGTTATAGACGTGATGGTATGTAGTTGGAAGAGTTGTGGCTAGTTGTGTACCTTAAAATGCTCTTTTACTCATCAGATTTTTCTTTTGTAGGTTTGATGGAAGCAGCTTTGACATTCAAACTACATGTTTAAGGTACTAGGATTTAACTCAGATAGTTGATAGATTAGTAGAATTAGAGAACAATATAAACATATAACTGACTGGATCAAAGGCAGTGAGATGATCACATCCTTATTTCCCATAAGAAAAACCGTTTCTTTTCTTTTATCTAACTTGAATTGCATTGCCTTTGATTTGCAGTTTTGCATGAGTTCTGCTCAACTTTTGATTAGATGGAGGAGGTTGCTGATTCTTCATTGAAGAGTTGTCTTTTCCTCTTTTGTTATCCTTTTAATTACTCTTGAATTTTCTTTCCTTCTCTGAGTTCGTTGCTTTCTATGAGTGTTTGTTTTAGTGACTATTGAACGTAAGAAAATGGAGGCAATTGGTTGGACATGGAAAATGGCATACAAACTGGATAAGTGTTTTAGTAACATGTGTGTACTGTTCTTTTGAGCTCCCAAAAATCTTCTAAAGATTAATTACCATATGGTGTGTCCTGTGTCCACTGAATGCCTCTTACTGTTTGAAGAAATTGACACCAACTCGGGGTTATTTAAGCGAAAAATACATTGGAACCCATATATCCATCCCAAATTTGTTTTTTTGCAATGGATTCAAGATGAAGTATGTTTGATTCATTTCAATCTTATGCCAGATTTTCCTGCCAAGCAAAAAATAAGAGTAAATTTCTTCATTTTTTGTCTCTTGTAATTATAAGATGTTGTCTTAATTTTTCTTTCTTTCAAAACAATGTGATCACACACCAATGTCATCTGCCTAGATATAGGCAAAATAACTAAGCCATGTCATGCAAGTATGCAACTACAACTACAGCTTCCATATATATAGGTCATGGAAATAAGTAGCAATAACATTTAAAACACCGAGAAACCAACAAAGTATAATTTGCCACAGGCCATAACGATACAACTTAAAGTCCAACATAAAAGTTCAAGGAACAAGTCAACACTTTCGCTTTCTATTCATAGATAGATCAGAAGCATGAACACGCCCGGTGCAGAAATCATAACAAACTGTTGTTTAATATTCAAATCATGGGAGTAAACTAATACCATAGATTATAAACAGATGATAAACTAAACTAAACTAAATATATATATATATATGTAAACCTGACCTCTCTAAATTCAACAGGGTTTAGGCCTGCAGGAGTAAACTTCAGTATCTCTGGGCAAGTAACGAATCACTGTCTGGAACGATTTTGTCTTGTTACCATCATCTGAATTAGGATCATTGGCTTCGAATGTCATGTAGATGGTGACCGCAGCAGATGGATGATAATTTGCTCTCAACACCTGAACAAATTCCAAGCTTGTACCCTACGTACCACCACCATAATAACCAATATGAAATTCATAAATCAGCAAGCAAACAAGAACAAAAGGTATCTCTTTACTAACCGTCTTTTCTTTGTAGTACGAGATAGCCATCTCGGACAACCTGTTGAGCAAAGCTCTGTTGGTATCAGGCTCTGCAACCAGGGTACTGCTGTTGAGATCCGCAGCTCCGGCACCGAATGTGTGACGGAGTTTCGTGAAGTCCACATCAAAACCCTGAAATCAAACCCATAAGCATCAATCAAATTAATTGATTCATCAACAAGAGAGAAGATCGAGATTCCCTAACCTCGCTCTTTCCCCACTCATCATCAAAGAGTCGAAGATCATCTGACAAATTATCCCACTCATCATCATCAGAATCAACTTCCTCGCTCGTTCGCGGCTCCTCTAGTTTCGGACGCTTAGGGGACGCAGGCTCCGATCTCTCTCTCTCATTCGCTGAACTCATCACTCAATCGAGACGGAGATGACAAACAAACCCTAGGATTTGGGAAAAGATAATCGAGCGCGAGGCTGAAATGCCAGATTAATTCTAATATCTATTTATAACATTTAATTATTATTTGATTGATTAAATTATTTAAAATATAATTAATCAAATTTTGATTCGAATTTGAAAATTTAAGTGATGTCCAAATTTAAAAATTCATGTTTTGTTTAATATGGCTATTTAATTGAATAATAATTAGACCAAATGATATACATTTTATTATTAAAAACATTTTAATTTGATAAAATTTCAAATATTCAAAATTAGTTAATATTTATATTATACCATAATATAGTGGAGCTGGTTAGGGTTATTTTTTTACAATTCCGGATCCTTTGCATGTTGGTTTGTCAAAACATGCAAAATATCAGGCTTATTCGAAACATATTAAAAGGATGGGTTACCCCATTTTAACATTCATAAATTTATAATTTGTGAAATTTGATTTTATTAAAGCAATAATAAATTGGTTGTGTGGTAATCTAAATTCACGTAATAACAAAGTTTACAATTATACATCGATATATATTTAACTAACACATACTCATATTCTACTAATATCCACCATATAGTTACATCATCTATACTATTATACCATAATATTTAATAAACATATTATAAACTTAAAAATTACAAATTAAACATATTTGAATCAAGGGATTCCTGCAAAAAAAAACCATAACCTTTATTGTTTTTGCAAAAAAAAAACCTCTCCTAAAAAAATTGCAAATCAATCAATAACCTTTTTTTTTTTTGCAAGAATATCCCTCACCTCAAAAATCAGAATTCCCCCGAACAAAAAAAACCCGAAAAACCTCTAAACCCCGAAAAAACCATAAAAACAAAAAAAAAACAGAAAAACTTCATACATAGAGTTTTAGGAGTTTTAGGGTGGGATGAATGTGATTAAGACAATTTCGTTTAGTTTTTGGTTTGATATTTCGAACAAAAAACTCTCTCATGCACAGTTACCTAAGTTTTCCCGATTTACTTTTTTCAAATCCTATCTACCTTTCTTTCCCTAAAATAGCAAGTTTCCATCATCCTCACCGTCTCTTGACCTAACCTCGCCGGGTTCCACCCCCGACATTATGTTATATTTTGGGATATGAATTTTGGGATGGCTCGGATATTTGGAGCCCAAGAATCCAAAGCCAACACCAATAGAGTTGCTGGCACATTGTAAGTTAAGAGTGACCAGAACACATCCGATCAGATTTTAATAGAATTTCTTGTGCTGATATGTATATATAGTGGCTATATGTCTCCAGAGTACTTCAGAGAAGGGCTATTCTCTGCTAAATCAGATGTGTTCAGCTTCGGGGTTTTGATGCTCGAAATCATCTGTGGAAGGAAGAACAATAGCTTCCACCATGACTCAGAAGGACCTCTCAATCTCATAGTTCATGTAAAAGCTAATTAAACCTCTTCTTTTTCTTTCATTTGTTAGCACCTCGCCTGCTTATTTAGTCTTTGGATCTTTGAAACTCTGTTTTCAGGCGTGGAATCTGTTTAAGGAGAACCGAGTTCGCGAGGTGATAGATCCGTCTTTGGGAGATTCTGCACTTGATAACCCTCAAGTGTTGAGATGCGTCCAAGTTGCTCTGTTGTGTGTACAAGAAAACGCAGAGGATAGTGTTGGATTCTCACCAGATCCTTTGATTCTGCTGAAGGAAAAGAAAAACACGTAATGAAGAAGACAATAAAAGGACATGTGAGAGGCACGTGACTTGGCTATATTAAAGATCAATTGTCGACAATGAGAAAAGGAAAATCTTATGCAATAAGGAAATTTACATTTATGTTTTAGTTAAATTAGCAATTGCATTAGTTTTATTTCAGAGTTTTTCCTAGAATAATTATGTTAAGCTTTAGCTATAAATATGTATGCTCACGAGAGCAAAGAATTCATTCATCATATCAATAAACATAGATTCAAGTTTTATCTAAATTTCTTATTCTGAGAGCAATTCAACACCTTTTTGTTTTTTATCACAAATTCCAACAACCAAGTATGTTAGATGTTGTGTCCATGATATACGGCGAAGGCAATAATGCTCTTTCTTTGCCTAAAGAGCCAGCTTTCTATGATGGTCCCCGGAGAACCTCACCGGAGATGGATGTTGAGACACCGGAGCCGGAAAATATATCGGCGAATAGAGTTACCATCACGGTGATGGAAGCAAGGTGAGCTGGTGAACTGAAAAAGAAAAAAAAAGAAGATCGTATGTGAATCTCATTATTACTTTAAATAATTTGACTAGACCTGTTTCTGTATGTGGATTTAACATGCAACTACCTTTATTTGATAACAAAGTATTTTGAATGAATCAGAAATCAGAATGATGAATACCGAGTCAAAGTACGAATAATCTCGTTGACTTTAGTAATAATAAAATGCAAAGACCCAATTGCAAGACATATGAATAAAATGATATTAATTCAAATAAATCTCCAAACAGATTTACAATACATAGATAAGTTAAAACCCTCTTAGATCATCAAAATAATAGAAGAGAAGAACATGAATAAGAGAGAAGAGAACGAGAGAACAAAATCATGCAATGTGATTTTTTTTAGATTGAACTTTGATGTTTTGTGAGTCTATCCGACCTTACCTCATTATATAAAGGTTTAGGAAGTTTTGTCACCAATCCGACAAATCTTTTAGATTATCTTTTCTCTACGAATGAATCATTTAATAGTTTTCGATTTTTCGTATAATGTTCTAAATATAAATCGCAATAGATATCTGATTTATTCTAAATATATAAAGCTTAAAAATGGAGCTCAAATTTAACGAACACTCAATAGGGTGCATGGTGTCAAATGAAAATCAAACAGCATCATCTTTGGAACGCGATGCAATTTTACATCGTTTTCTTGTTTTGTCACTTGTTTATATTCGCTGGGTCTATATATTTGGCTATTTTTCTTGTGGATAAAAATAAAAGAAGAAGCGATTTCCATAATTCGAATACAGATTAGATTTTCCACGTGGAGGCGCGAGATTCACATAGCTATATAAATGATGGCAGAACAAGAACCAAATATCTAAACTCGAAGAAACAGAGATATTTGTTGTGTGTTTGGGGCCTTAGGAAAGTTATATCTCTTTTCTCCTCGAGTTTCAGGTCTAACCCTAACCCTAAACATTCAGCCATGTCTTCCAAGCAAGGTATTTATTTTCATCCTTCTCTCAAGTACTCTTTTATTATCCCCAAGAAAGATTTCTGATGCAAGCATTCTAGGCGTAGAGAAACCTCGTGAAACAATTTTTTGTTGTTGATATGTGATTTGATCTCATGGATTCATCGAACAACCTGCTGGTCTATTAATCTTGTGTGCTCTTAACGCATTATTGAATTCAAAAATCGTGTCTTTTGATTTTACATGGTTAGGTCATGGAAAATCCAACCTTTAATGGTATATATGTGATATGATTCTTGATTGATCGGTTTCTCTTTTGGTGTTTCAGGAGGGAAATTGAAGCCCTTGAAGCAGCCCAAGTCTGGTAAGAAGGAATATGATGAGGTATGATCTTTCTTCAACTCGCTAATTACCCATTTTATCTTGGAAATTTTTGGTCGGTTTATGTGTGTTTGCCTGCAAATTTGAGCATAAATAATATCATGCATCTAGGACCTGAGCTATGATCATAAACATCAGCTCCTAATCTTTAGGTCAACTTTAGCGTTTGTACACTTACGTGTTTCTTTAGCTCGATAACGTTTTACTTTGTTCCCCGAATGCAGCATGATATGGAGATAATGCAGAAAAAGAAGGATGAAGAGAAGGTAAGATTTGTTTTCTTCTTCTTCTTCTAATCTCAGTCATGTTTCATTGCACAATCTTAAGAAGAATTGGTTGCTGATTATCTTTTGATTTTGTGACGATGGAAACAGGCACTTAAAGAACTCAGGACCAAGGCATCACAAAAGGGATCATTCGGTGGCGCAGGGCTCAAGAAAAGTGGGAAGAAATAAGAGAGTAATCTCCTCATTGTAAAATCTCAAATCTCCCTTCATGTTTCAAAAACCTTCTATATATATGCTTGGTTATAACCAACCATTAACATCATGTTGCAAAGCTTGGGTTAAACAACAAAAAAGACCATTTGCACAACAGATGTTAGAAAGCCGATTACCACCAACATTAACAAAACACACAAAAAGATTAGACATTTTGAGAGGAACAGAAAATGTGTTGCAAACTTTTAACCTCCATCAAACACTTCCTTGGCCAAAATCTTGAATCCTGTCACCATGAACGCTCAAGCTTTCCATTGCGCTACTACTCTCCAGCCCAGAACTCATCTCAGCCAGCACATGAGGATCGTTGTAGTGCTGAACAGCTTGAACAATGCTCCTTACTTTCTTGAACGGATCTGGACCATCGAAAACCTCTGGACCCACGAAAACTCCATCGCAACCTAGCTGCATCATCAAGGCTGCATCAGCCGGAGTCGTGATCCCACCTGACGCGAATTGCACAACCGGAACCCTTCCCATCTGCTTCGTCTGAGCCACGAGATCGTACGGTGCTGATATCTTCTTAGCGAACGCGAACACCTCGTCGTCGTCCATGTTGTTCAGGATTCTAACATCGCCCATCAATGACCTAACGTTCCTCACAGTCTCTGAAATGCTCCCAGTTTCGTTGAGATCTCCTTGGATCCTGATCATGGCGGCACCTTCTCTGATTCGCCTCAAGGCCTCGCCTGTATCTCGGCAGCCACAAATGAACGGAGATCGGAAATTGTGTTTGTTGATGAAATTGTCTTCGTCCGCGACGGAGATGATCTCGCTCTCGTCAATGTAATCGACGGCGAGAGACTCCAGGATCTGAGCCTCGACGAAATGACCGACGCGAGCGCGTGCCATCACCGGGACAGACACAGCTCGCTTCACCTCTTTAACGAGTACCGGATCCGGCATCCGACGGACGCCAGCGCGAGATCGAACCGGATCTGAGACGATAACAGAGCATGCACCGGCGGATTCAGCGATCTTAGCCTGGTTTACAGAAAAGACTTCGACAATAGCGCCGCCGCGGAGTACCTGAGCTAATCCAACCTTGACGGAGAATGGATGGTTTTTCTTGGCGGCGTCGGTTATCGCGGTCCCGCTGTAGACAGTAACGGCGCCTTGATCTTGGTCCGCCATTTGTTGGATTGTAGGTTGGTAACAGAGGGTTTTTCACCGGGTAAACGGAGTTAGTTACGTGATCTGAATTGGAAACGGCGAGGAGGATGAGAAGCTGCGTTGAAAGAGAGGAGAAATATAGAGAATGGAGAAGAAGAAGAAGAAGAAGAGTGTGGTTTGGTCCAGAAACTTCCGAGAATGTCAAAACAAGGTCCGATTAGGGAGAAGAATCGGGATGAGTGTTGTTCAAAACGACGACGTCGGGAGAAACAAAGTGGGCCTCTACGAAACGAATACTTTTAATTTAGAGCCGTTCGATATGTAGGAAAGACGTGGCATCATCTTGTGTGATTTCCCGCTTCCGTCCAAAGATATTTTGTGTGAGTCAAAGAAGAAGAAATTACGAAATAAAGGGAGCGCCAAATCAATCCAACAACTGTCTTACTTAGTGGCCCACATGCACATGTTTTTAATTGTCACGACCTAGACGGCGTCGTTTTAGTGCTCCTCACGTGTTTCAAGTTGTTGTTGCAGGTTTCATCCAATTACGAATTTATATGATCGTTCCTTCGATCTTAATCTCTCTGCGGCACCACTATCAAAACTCCTAAAGTTGTTTTTTTTTTTAGTTTAATAAAGTTATCAAAGTGTCATTATTTCGATTGGAAAAATATATTAGGCAAAAATAGAAATCACAAGATCGAATGACCATTGGGATGAATTTAATATTATATGATGTAATTAAGGATTTGAGGATTCCGAGTTCCGACTCAAACCCTCTTGGTAATTTTAAAAAAAAATTCTAAAATTTGTATAAGATGAGACAAAAACAGTAGACAAGAAGAGACAAAAAATACAAATATGTAATAAAATCTAAATTTTCTATTTAAAAAAAAAATCGTAATCACTGTAAATGTAAAGTAGAAAAGGAAGAATAAATCTTTAAATATATAATACTTGAATTTCCATTATTCAAATTTTGATTAGCCGATCATAATTCATCTAGGAGGACTTTTATGACACCATAAACTAAATGTCAATCTATTTTACGAATTTAAAGTTTAAAACATTTTTAATCCAAACTATTTGGTTAGTTCTATTTTAATCCTCATCAGTCACTAAAGATGTAAAGTAAAAAAGGAAGAATAAAAATATTTAAATAATCTTTGAATTTGATTTTTCCAATTTTGATAATCCAATTTTAATTCATCCAGGCGGAGCCTTTTCTAGAGTATTAAACCATTTTTTGGTGTCAAATTATTTTACGAATATAAATTTAACATTGTAATCCAAACCATTTCTCTTAAATTAATATCCTGCGTATCTATGAGAAAATAATAAAGTTGCGAAAAATCATATTATAAAAAAATAGATTAGTAAATGTCAAAAAAAAAATAAAAAAATAGATTAGTAATATTAACTCCATATAAATTACCTAGTAGTAACAAGGCATATAATGTAAATCCAAAACCCCATAGAATAATGTTATGTAACCATTAGAATTGGTCCCCAAATCTCATTTATATTAAGATGAATTGAAACGACATTTATAGAAATCGAGTTTAAGGGAGCGTTTGAAAGAGAGAGAAACAGCGACCAATACACACTACTCTGCGCTTTAATTTGAACTTGTGAAGAGAGAGAGAGAGAGAGAGAGAGGGTTTAGATAGATAGCGAGAAGGAGAAAGAGAAAAGAGAGAACAAACTGTGGTTAGAGATCCGATTAAAGGATCCGTTTTGAGCTCCGATTCGAGCTTAGAGAGGAGAACTGAGATTCGATGAACGGGAGACAGAGATCCGGCGCAGCGGCGGTGCACCACCAGAGGCAGCTCTCCGATAACCTCCTCGACATGTCCTCCTCCAATGGCAGATGGCTCCAATCCAATGGTCTCCAGCACTTCCAGTCATCCGCCAATGTAATCCCAGAATCTGATCCTTTTCTTCTCCATCTTACCTTTCATCGGGATAGAAAGTGCGAGTAAAATGTTTCAAATTTTGAATTTCTACGGTTTTTTTGTTTTTTCATAAAAAAAGATCTGTTAGTCCAGGAGATTTCTGGATCTTCTAGATGAAAATCCTCGGAGGGGGCTTAGTTTTCCCGATCTGGTGTTTGATTGCTCGGAGAAGCTCTGTGGGAAGTTGTTTGTGTTCAACCCGAGTTTAGTGTATTCGATTTTTTAACCTAATGGTGAGACTACAAAACAGGATTACGGATACTATGCTGGTGGTGGACAAGGCGGCGGCCAAGCAACAAGAGGATACCAGAATGCTCAGAGAGGGTTTAATGGAGGAAACGACTTCTTTGGGGAACCCACTACTCCTCAATACGGTGCTCGTCCATCGAGCCAAAGAAAGAACACTGATGAATCTGAGTTTAGTCCCGGCCTCTTAGATCTGCATTCTTTTGATACTGAGCTCCTTCCTGAGGTAGGTACTCGGGATAATTTCGAGTAATTGGTTAGTGTGCTTCTTTTCAACCTTTCAGTGCCTTTTTAATTGCCATTTACATAACAGAGCAGAACTGTAATTCAAGTTTTATTTCCGTACCATAAAGTAGATTGCTTGCTGGAAGAGTGGACTCCTTAGTCCTTGCACAGCACTTATAGGACTATTTTTAGTTAAAGAACCTTTGATTTTTCTGTGACCAAATCATGGGTATTTTTCTCCAACCAATTTGGCAAACATAAGTCAAAACCTTTGATAGAATCATATGACACCATCTGGTTATTTGATTCTCTGTTTAACATAAGATAAGTATGTGAATTTCATTGCGTTTGCTGTTATGGTCTTGTTGTAGGCTTTTAACTTATTATCTTATCAGCAGATTCCAATCTCTAGCCAATTAGATGGCCCCTCAATGTTCAATCCTAGTCAAGGCCAAAGCTTTGATGACTTTGAGGCTTACAACAAGCAGCCTAACCGTAGTCGCGTGTTGGCTGAAAACTTGGCTGCTGAGAAGGAAAAGATGAATGCTGTTGCAAAGATCAAAGTTGTTGTACGTTTTCTTCCTTTTACTTCTGTCCCTATCACGGATCACTCGATTTAACCCATTGAATTATGTGATATCTCTGCCTTTTGCATTGTAAGTACTAATCGTTTCCTCAACGTGACATGATGTTCCCTGATTGTTTGAGAACAGGTGCGTAAGAGACCACTTAACAAAAAGGAGTCGACAAAAAATGAGGAAGACATTGTTGACACCCATTCCAATTGCTTAACGGTTCATGAAACTAAACTTAAGGTCAGTCTCTGATGGTGTGGGTTCATGCAATCATAACTGTCTGAGTCATCACTGTAGCAAGACACTAAGACTGATCTATAACTAAATTATTGCAGGTTGACTTAACAGCCTATGTTGAAAAGCATGAATTTGTGTTTGATGCTGTGCTAGATGAGGAAGTATCAAATGATGAGGTAAATGCTGTTTGAAAGTACACAGGATCGACGTTTACGCTGGAGGAAGCCTTATTTTACAAATAACCAGTTACTGTTGCGGGGCTTATTTCTCAAGTTATTATGCCTCTCTCTGTAGGTTTATCGTGAGACAGTGGAGCCTGTTGTCCCCTTAATTTTTCAGCGCATCAAAGCCACTTGCTTTGCATATGGGCAGACAGGTAAATAGTCTCCAAAAGAATCATAGATACACAACGTCACTTTCCAGAAAATCTGACAAGCTAATAGCAAGAGCTTAGATCATCACAGTAGTATTTGGCATGTCTTCTTGCATGTTCCTAAACCGTTCTTGTAAATAGCCTCTTTCAATCTATTTGAGAAAATGGTAGGAGTCTCTGATAGGTGATAATCAACATCCACATATCAGAAACAAATAATATTCTGCTTTACATTAACCCATTTTCTAGAATTGCATATCCTCAATGTGAACCATCTTCGGTTTGTGTTGGCCTCTCAGGTAGTGGTAAAACCTATACTATGAAGCCTTTGCCTCTTAAGGCTTCAAGGGATATCCTGAGGTTGATGCACCACACATACAGAAACCAAGGGTTTCAGTTGTTTGTCAGCTTCTTTGAAATCTATGGAGGAAAGCTTTATGATCTTCTCAGTGAGAGGAAGTAGGTTGAAAAGCATATCGTGCTGTTATCTTATATGGACTACAATGCCTATATATGTTTCTGAAAGACAATTTCTTACCTTTATAGGAAGCTGTGCATGAGAGAGGATGGTAAGCAGCAAGTGTGCATTGTTGGTTTGCAAGAGTACAGAGTATCTGATACAGATGCGATTATGGAACTTATCGAGAGAGGAAGTGCAACAAGAAGTACTGGAACCACTGGTGCAAATGAAGAATCCTCTCGCTCACATGCTATACTTCAGCTCGCTATAAAAAAATCAGCAGAGGGAAATCAGTCAAAGCCCCCTCGCCTTGTTGGCAAACTTTCTTTCATTGATCTTGCTGGAAGTGAACGTGGTGCAGACACAACAGACAATGACAAGCAGACAAGGTAACACTTTACACCATCTCTGTTCCGGGCCCTGATTACTCTTTAAATTGTTCAGTGTGAATATTGTTTCTGGCTATTTGCTTCTATATTTATTAAAATCACATATGACACAGATTGGAAGGAGCAGAGATCAATAAGAGCTTACTCGCCTTAAAGGAGTGTATTCGAGCTCTGGATAATGATCAAGGTCACATCCCTTTTAGAGGCAGTAAGTTGACTGAAGTTCTCAGGGACTCGTTCATGGGAAATTCTCGTACTGTAATGATATCTTGCATATCTCCAAGCTCTGGATCATGTGAGCACACCCTTAACACCTTAAGATACGCGGACAGGTTGGCTATACTCGCTCGCTGTTATATATTTTTGTTTTGTTTTGTCATATAAATTTATCTATAAACTATGAGAATTGTAGGGTTAAGAGTCTCTCGAAGGGAAACGGCTCTAAGAAAGATGTATCGTCTTCAACCGTAAACCTAAGGGAGTCCACAAAAGTTCCTTTGTCTTCCACAATTCCGACTCCATCTAACTATGATGATGACGTGAATGAGATGTGGACTGAAGAAAATGATGAATTTGATGCGTCGGATTACGAGCAAGAGAAACAAATGTGGAAGAAAAACGGGAAGCTAGAGCCATCATATAATGGTCTGGCACAGGAGAGAATCCCGAAACCTACTATGCCGATGAAGTCAAGAGACATGCCAAGGCCCGATATGAAGAAGTCAAACTCCGATGACAATCTAAATGCACTTCTGCAGGTAACATACAGCTAACATATTCTCTTTCACAGAAAAAAAAAGCCGTCTGTCTTTTTCAGCCTTGACGCAAGAATCATTTCTCATGCATTTTTCCAGGAAGAAGAAGACCTTGTGAATGCCCACCGTAAACAAGTTGAGGATACCATGAACATCGTGAAAGAGGTATGAATTTTGTTAGTTTTGCCAAGCCTGGTTTGGGTTCTATCTTTGAATGCATTTTAAATCACATGCGCAGGAGATGAATTTGCTGGTTGAAGCAGACCAACCCGGAAACCAGCTAGATGGTTACATTTCAAGACTGAACACAATCCTCTCTCAGAAGGCTGCAGGTATACTCCAACTGCAGACCCGTCTTGCCCATTTCCAGAAACGACTTAGGGAGCACAATGTATTGGTATCTACCACTGGGTACTGACTGCTCCTCGAGTAAATATCGGTCCTCCTTTTATCGACCTCATCTCGGGTTTCGCACTTATGCCCCCTACTGGCTTTGACTGGAGATCAGAAGTCTATCTATTTACAGCCTACTGAGAACGTTACAAGGAAGAGTCTGGATGATTACAGAGTTTCTCATACGTAAAAGATATGCATTCTGTTCGTGCTGCCGCACTTTAATTTCTTCTATCAGGTTCTTGTAATGGATTTGTTGCGGAAGATGAAATACCTATGTAATAATATTACTTTTGTGCTATAAGTGAGCTTGCCTTCTATTCTATACCATTATACTATACCCTATGGATCAACTGAAAGGCCTGCAGATCTAGTTCTGAGGATTTAGATTGCAAAGTATCTAAGGCTTCAAACAGTATGTGCATCGTTTCACAGTGCAGGTTCTAAATCATGTCAGAAGAGAGCTCCAAAGTTCTTGGAATTGTGAAACGCTTAACTGTCAAGTGATGTTGGTACTTGGTACACACAAGCATGATTCAAACATCCAAGAAGAAAGACATGTAATATACCAAACTAATCAAGAATCTGGAAAACAAAAAGTTGTAATAGCTCCAGAGTGTTCGGATCAGGCGTAAAGATCATTGAAGAACTTGTCAACGATGTTGAGATACACAGGACTTCTAAGACGAGAATAGTAATGAAGTGCCTCTTCAACGTCAAGGGCTTGCTCGATATCTCCTGTATCAATCATATACATCTCCTTAATCTTCTTCTCCATTGTATCGCAGTCTCTTGATGAACACGAAGAGCAAGCTTCTGTTTTCTTCTCTTGTTCTTGCTCTTTATTCTTCTGCTCCAACTTTAATGGAACCCCGATTCTGTTTTCGAGATCAGACTCCCAGATGTTGAGGAAACTTGCGTAGATATTATCACCATCGAGAGAATTTGATCTGCAAAATGTGCAGGAGAAGTGAGTTTTTGGTGTAGGGAGTTTCTTACCTGCTCGGAGAATGATTGACTTGAGACTGTGAAGTGTTCTGTGGAAGAAACTGTTTGTTTTCTGAAACATCTTTCTTCACTGCGACTGATATGTTCTTGTCGGCAGATCAATGTTCTCTCGCATATATAAATCATTTTGCAGTCACTGGAATCGAATTATATCCTGATGGGTTACTTTAGTTTCATAGTATTTGCGAATGTATCTTTAGTGTCTATTACTCAGCATCAGAAAAGGCTAAAGTGCAAATTTCTCTTGTCCTGGAATGTCGTCACCTTTCTCTTTTGATGATTTGAAGATCTTAAATTAAAGTTAATATTGATTTAGTTTTGGATCACGTATATAGAGAAAACCGAGATTGCCGTTGTGTAAGACTCAAGGTTCTTTGTGAAGAATCATGTTTCATGAGTTTCACCATTTTTTGTTTTTTTCTTAAGTACCAAAGAATCTCAAACCGAAATCCAATCTAATCCTCGACTACGATTTTCACTTGTTCTTTTCCAATAATTCTAGCTACCTCTGATCTTTTGAAATCATTGATGCATGAATTGATGATGAGATATTATTGACGATGAAAGACAAACTTTTTTACTTACATCAAAGATGAAACTATTGGTTTTGTAACTTGGTCACCTATTTAGGATGGATGCACGATTTTATTGGTAACCCAAAAATTGTGCATTTCCTTTATTCAATTGTATTATATAAGATATTAAAATGATATTCTTGGTTATTAAACATTAATTATTTTGGTCCGATTTCAATAAAGAGAAAGAATTATATATATGTCGCCTTGGAAGTACTATATTGTTGTTTGACGAATTGTTGTGTAAAAGCATGGTTTAGCATTCATTAAGATGCAAAGCTAAAGCTGCTCTTATTCTGTCTTTGGACCTACCCACCAACGTTAATCCACCAAATTTTGATTTTACACGATCTTGGGTGCAACTAATTCTTTTTGTTTTTCATAATTTTTTTCTATGTTTAAGATTTTTGAACGGGTTCTAGTAGTTTTCAATCCTAAAAGGAGATGTGATTAACAAAATATACTTTTCCAATAGCGAAATAAGATTACTTTAAAAAAAAAAAAAACTTCTTAATGGGCAACAGAAGAAGTTTCTATGCCCTAAAATTTAAACTTGCACAAAGAAATTTAAACTTTTTTTCCCTAAAATCAACCATCGGAAGAATCGTCAGTGCCGCATGACAGAACCTCAACCACATGATTTGACTTAGGGCTATGAGTTTGTTGATTTTCATCAGTTTCAATCCCCTGAATTATTTTTTTTCATAAAATTCAAATGTATCTTACAATCCTTATTCAACCCACTAAAAATAGATTAAATTTCATACCATAACGTCCGAGCTAAATTCACACACCAACCCACTAAAATTCTTCTTTGAAATCACTAATTCTTTAAGACTTTATTAATTTGAGCATCAAAAAAGTAACTGATATTCTGATATGGATTATGGCTAAGGTCTTCCAATTAAAGAGTTTTGGTGATTTTCTTTTATGAATTAGGTTTTGGTGTTTAGTTTTTTCCTTTTCACGTTGGATTTAACTAGTTTGTGGTTTTTTCTTTTTACATTAGGTTTATGATTAAATTGTATCAAAACCTATATAAGGGTTTTTTTTTTATTGATTAATGCGAAAACAACTTTCAAGAATTAATATTAATCTCTAAAAAAGACTAAGGTTAAAAAAAAAACTTAGCTAAATCTCTTTTACTTTTTATAACGTTAACAACAGTTCCTATTACGAGACATTGTGGGCGAGTTGGTGAACAAGCTTCAGTTCCTATTACGAGACCTTGTGGGCGAGTTGGAGAAGTTGGAAAAGCTGAGTTGATATTGAACAAAGCGACAAAGGATAACAAGATGAGGCCTTTGTTCATTTCTTACATGGCGATTCTTGAGGAATACGCAAAGAGAGGCGATGTTCATAACACGGAGAAGGTGTTCCTGAGGATGAAAAGGGCAGGCTATGCAGCTCAGCTTATGCAGTATGAAACAGTTCTCCTGGCGTATCTCAACGCCAAAACTCCTGCTTATGGGATGAGTGAGCGGACGAAGGTAGATAATGTGTTCCCGAATAAGACTCTAGCTGCGAAACTGGCTCAGGTTGATCCATTTAGAAAGACTCCAGTTTCTGTTTTACTTGACGAATGAATGACCATAATTGAGCTGCTAGCTGTTTCTTCTTCTGATTTTTTCTCAATTAAAGTTGATGATAATTCTTGTAAAAAGTTTATGTAATTGTTTATTTCTTGTGAAAATTTTTATGTAATTGTTTCTTACCTGTGGATCTTTATTGATTTTTTTTAAAAAAAACGTGAACGAAACCAAAGTTTTTCGGTTCGGTTAATTTAAGAATTGTACACGATTAATCCAATAAACCCAGAAAAAAAAAACAAGACAAAAAGTTCAACATTCTGAAAACACCAGAGAATGATACAAGTACAACTTAACCAAAATACAAAGTCACGTAAAAATATTGGATAATGTATGGACAACTTAGACAAAACACATGTTCATCACTCATCACTCTCATTCCTTGCAAAATCAGTTCATGTCATTAACAAAACACACAACAAAACTATTTCTTCATTAACAAAAGTACAAAACAAAACCATTTCTTCATTAACTAGTCACACTAGTCAACATATAAGGTAGGAAACGATGATCAACTAGAAGCAACGTATTCTCCTCAGGCAAACCAGATAAGCAATAAAAAAACATAAATTCAGAACCAACATAAAACCAGAAGTCAAGCAACATAGATTGCTCAAACAAAAAGCATCATACGCTTCTCAGCTTGCAACTTGAGATCCTCCTCGATACTCATGTATGATTATAGCCCAACACGCTAAACTTTGATAGCTACATACAATGATATGCCAAAAAAGTTGTTTCCATTAATTTACTTCAATTAGTTTTAAATAACTAAGCTTTCAATTGATATAACATGAATGCAAAAGTATGGATTTTTGTTTATGTTGAAACTGCTCTGCTTTTGCACCGTTCAGATTTCAGAAAATCAATTAAAAAAACAAAAAAAACAAGAATCGATTGCTCTAGAAAACTAGATAAATCAGAAAAATCAATCATGTATCAAGACAGATTACCTTAGTAGATGATATGATAGTCAGTGATGTCTTTTTCCCACTCTAGAAGATTCGGTGCTGTAAAATCTGGATTTGGATAGTCGGTGATATCTTTTTCCCACTCTAGAAGATTCGGTGCTGTAAAATCTGGATTTGCATTTTTTGGCTTAGCTAGAATCAAGTTGTATTCAGACAACATCAAACCGTCTATTGTCTTCTGGAAACAAGGATCTCTTGTTAACAGCATGATATTGTGTGGTAATGCATTTTCCATTGCTTTACCACGCAATATCATGTTGTTAACAGGAGATCCTCGTTTCCAGAAGACAATAGACGGTTTGATGTTGTCTGGATACAACTAGCTAAGCCAAAAAAATGCAAATCCAGATTTTACAGCACCGAATAGGGTCTTTGCGACCAGTAGATGCAGTTAGTGGACCATGATTCGGGGAATACAAATATCTTTCTGGAGCAAGGAAGTAAGAGAAACCTGATTTCTCCAGACTTTTGCGGACTTCGCGGACTTAATCCAAATCTTCAGCAGTTCCGCAATATATATTCCCGCCATATACATTCCAGCTTGTTACCTGAAAATTGGAGTTGATCTTCCGTTGAAGACACTGGAGAATTCCCATTCTGATTTCCTCGACGTCATCCCAAGTATATTCATATGGCATTGGACACTTCTGGAGATCCCAGAAAACTGCCACTATATTATCTGCAAAACCACCAAATTTTGGTTCATTATTCATCCTGAAGAAAAAAAAAAGAAAAAACGAGGAAGAAGTGAGGAAGAAGAAGATATAACTTTTTTAATAAGTGACACAAATTTATTATTATTATATTTTTTTTTTGATAACTCAGGTAATCCGACTGAATTAGGGACCGCCGACTTCGACCAGTGGGGATCCCGCATCACCCTTTTTAAGGGACCGGAATCTCCGACACTGAGGGTTGACGCATCATCCTTCAACACCGACTAATCATGGGGCTAGGAGATGTGAATGCTCTGGTGGCCAAATGAAGTAAATGTTGCAATTCCGCTCCCGCGGGAGTCGATCCCTGATATAGTCCAACAGGGCAACTCTCCCAACAGAAGGGAACCACCCACCACCACCACTTTGGTTACAAAGATTTATTTTTGTGTTTCGATATAGTTTGTTTTTGTAGATTTAGTTTTTTTAGTATTAAATATGACTGTGATTATAAAAACATAATTATAATCCGTCAGTTCATATTAACTCGAAAATGACCGCGATTATAAAAACATAATCTTTATGATTTATGTGTTTGGAAGACGTATCCGAAGATGTCTGCTTTATGGTTTAAAAAACTTTTAGAACGGAACCAAATCATTATAAATTTCTAACAAAATTTTGTTTTTGTTTTTTATTCTATTTTGAGACCCATTCAACAAAATGCCAAAAGTTGTCGGCCGAGCTCCGATGTCTCGGAGAAGCACTTGATCTTCCCTGCATTTAAAACCAAGAAAAAACTGTTTTTGGATTATATATGTTAGACACATGTTTTTTTTTGCACATTTTGTTAGATACTCCATATGTTTATAATTGATAGATTTTTTGGATTTTTATACATATTAAGAATATATTATTATCAATATATTATTTTTTGTAACTAACAATTTTTTATAACTCTAAACCAATAATAATTCTATGAATTTGATTATTTTCTTGAAATTTAATTACAACTAAACAAAACGGAAATTACTTAGCAAGAAAGAAGTTATAGTTTTACTAAAATGGAATTAACTGAATCACCAAAAATGGCCCAAGAAAACGGTTGTACTTGTAGCTCATCGTTTAGACCAAGCAAATGTTGACTAAATTATAAACTTTGTATGAATTTATGAAAAATATGTATACCACGAAAATAGATTTTAGTAAGCACGTATAATATAAAATAAAATAATTGAAGGTTCATTTACAAATCATCTAAAATCCATTACTTAAAATATTTTCAATAACAGTGGTTTTAAATGTTCATTTACAAATTATTAGTTCAATAACATGAGATTTTAAAAGATTTTTTAAAATTCATATTTGAATAACATAAAATTTGTGATTTTAATACAAATCACTCCAAATGTTATATTGAATACAGGGATACTTGCAAAAATGACTCACAATTTGTGGTCAAATGCAAACATAACCTTTTTTTTTTCATTTTCAACAAATACCACTTTTTCTCCATTATATCATTCACAACCACACATATTCACGAAAATGCCATTATGCTCTTAATATATATTTATTTTTTTAAATAGCAAAAAGACACAATAATCCATGGCATATCAATTATTTACGAAAATGTCATCTTCTTCAATTTTCCCAACCACCATTAACAACCAATTTGAAGCTCTAAATGCTTACCCAACCTATTTTCGAGCTCTAAATGCTCAATATGTGAGCTCATAACCTCATAATCTTCCATTTCCTCTCAAATTTCATCCAAAAAACTCTCTAATTTACGTTTTAAAAATTGCAAATTCATTGATCTTGTGATTTTCGGTGATATTTGCATTAAAAACGATTGGGCTTCTTTGGTATTGGTAAAATTCGAAGTTCTGGGCGCTTGAAGAAGCTAAAAACGATCTCAAACCGGATCTAGGTAATTACCCACTTGATTTTCGTTAAATTTCAGATATGCTTCGCGAGAGCAGACTTCATTTGAAGTCTGCATTGTATCGTAGACTTCACATGAAGTCTTCTAGTCAACGCATAGGTTAGTTTTGCAATTGACTATTTTTTTAGTTTTTAAACGCAGACTTCACGCGAAGTCTGCGAATTCTCCTTTGAAACAAAAAAAATCATGCAGACTTCAGAAGAAGTCTGCGTAAAAGTGAAGTTAGTTTTGCATTTGACCAAAATTTTGACTTTTTTAGAGCAGACTTCACATGAAGTCTGCTAAAACCAGACTTCACCTGAAGTCTACTCTAGGTCAGTTTTGCATTTGACCAAAACTTTGACTTTTTAGAGAGGTTAGTTTTGCGTTTGACAAAAATTTCAAATATTGACCAGGAAAATCAATTAATTAGTAGACTTCGGGTGAAGTCTGCTTCATTGAGTAGACTTCATCTGAAGTCTCCAATAATTTAATTCGAGATTTTGGTCAAACGCAAAACTAACCTAGCGTAGACTTCATATGAAGTCTGCACGTTTCAGACTTCATGTGAAGTCTACTTACTAAAGTCAAACTTGGTCAATTGCAAAACTAACATCTAGTAGACTTCGTTTTTAGAGTAGACTTCAGGTGAAATTCCGCAGACGTCACCTGAAGTCTGCTTGAAAATGTCTAATTATTGTCAAATTCTGGTCAATTGCAAAACTAACATGTTTACTCCGCAGACTTCACTTGAAGTCTACTTTTATAAAGTCAACAGTTTGGTCAAATGCAAAAATAACCTGTTCCACAGTAGACTTCACACGCAGACTTCTAAGAGTTTTTGTAGACTTCAAATGAAGTCTTCTTTGTCAACTTCTCATAGAAGTCTACTGTATAACGTTTTTAAAAAAACTCATTTAGAGCATATTTAGAACGAATCTTTGAGCTTTTTTTTGTTCTAGTATGTATTTTTACTAGTGCTTTTGCTATTGTATGAATTTTATGTATTTTAACTAGACAATTATGGGTGAATCAAATTTATTGATTGGTTAGGCATTTAGCTCGTAATAGAAGACTTCATTTGGAAGTCTTCTTCATTTATCTAGGACAGACTTCAGAGTGAAGTCTATTAAATAATTTTGTTAAAAATGCATTTTTAGCATATTTATAATATATTTTATAGTTTTTCTTTTGTTTTGGCATGTGTTTTTACTATTGTTTTTGCTGTTGTAAGAGTGATTGTTTTAACTAAAAAATTATGGGTGATGAATCAAATTTGTTGATTGATTAGGCATTTAGCTCATAATAGAAGACTTCGTTTGGAAGTCTACTTCGTTTGTGTTATAATTATGGGAAACTCAATTTTCTTACTTGATTAGGTTATTAACACATAAATCGAAGTCTGCATTTATTTTATTTGCCTCCACAAAGACTTGAGTGTGTCGGCATTGTGGCTTTAGATATAATATGTGTTGCCTTAAGTGATGGAGTTGTATTATAAACACGAGATAAGTTATTTTATTTTTTTCATTTTTTGAGTTTTAGATATAATATGTGTTGCCTCCACTACACTTGATGACCATTACAGACCATTACACTTGATGATCTAGCCAACGCTACCATAACAATTTAGATTCAATATCCAAAATTAATATAAAAATACCATAACAATCCAACAATCTAAACCCAAGATATCCAAAAACAATCCAACTATTAGATTATGAAATCGAAGGAGCATTCGTACTGAACCCTGTGATCCCCCACGCGCCACCTGCAAGTCAAGCACCGCTTCGGATCTTGCGACCGCTAGCACCATTTCCCTCACTCCCTCTCACTATCAGCTAAGCCTACAAATTCGTAAAGACAAAGATAAATCAACCACCACACATTTCATCTCCATAAGAAACATCCACATCAATTTCGCTCAGCATTTCGAATTGTAAAAAAGCACGAACTATACGATTCAGTCAACAATATAAAGCAAATAACCCCAAACACAAAGACCCTTTCACGGTCTTGAGGACTTGGTCCTTTTCTGAAAGAGTTCCTCTTTTAGCTGACCATGGGACCTCTGCTTTCACCAGGGCAGGAGGAGGGCCAGACTGTTTCAGTAAGTTATCATTTTAGTTACAAGCAATAACCACCCAAAAGCAAACTAAGGTATTGTCAAAATAAAGTGCTAGAACAGACAACACTCACCCCTTGAATTGATCCACTATGCGCATCTCTAGGTTCGCGTTGGTTTTCTCTAGACCTTTCTTTACTTGGGGATGAAACTGGTGTACGACTATGCCAATCACGGTTATTAGCCTCTGAGAAACGATTCTGAAGTTGAACTGCAGGCTGGAAAGAGCAAACAAGAAGGGGAATATAAAATAAATCTGAAACGAATAACATAAATGAACTAGCCAAGCATGTAAGAAACACAATTCCTTGGTTTTCCAACAAACCTAGAAAGCAAAAGGAAAACAAAATAACAGAAGGAAAATGAAAACACTCACCTTACTTTCTGAACGGCCCCAACTCTGCTCTTCGCCAAAAAGATCCGATGAAATTTCCTGATTGAGCTTCAGGATTTCCTCAGAGACTTGGATTCCCTGCACAAGAAAAACGGTGAATGCCTAAGTTTAACCGAATATATTGACCTAAATGGGGAATCGACCGGGAGAAGAATCGAGCAAACAAAACCCAGTACAAAATATCTCGAGAAGAGGAAGAGGAAAGAAGGAAGAAGGAGGAAGGAGGGCTTACCGGAGGAAGACATGAGGCAACCGGCGGCGAGCAAGAGACAACCGGCGGTGGCAATGAAATCGCCACTCGGAGAAGAGAGCGCCGCTACTAGGGTTTTTTTTTTGTTTTACCAAACAACAATGATTTTCGTTGGAAAATCTCTATTTATATGTGTTATAATTTTTCATGGTTAGGTTAAATTCATTTTCGGTTTAGCAGACTTCATATTGAAGTCTCCTCATTGATTAATCTGATCAAATATTATGAGTTTTTAATTTCTAAAAAAACATTATAATTGAGTATAATAAATTTTCAAAACTTCATAATTTTATAACATACTTTTTATTTTATTTTTTAAAATTTAAAAATTAGATTTAATTATACAGCAGACTTTTTATGAAGTCTATATGTAGACTTCTATATGAAGTCTCCTCATATTTCAATTATAACCTAAATTATCTTCCTTGATTAATCTGATCAAATTTTTTAAACCTCATAATTTTATAACATTAATTTTTTTAAACCTCATAATTTTATAACATAATATTATTTCTTTTATTATTTAAATATAAAATTTAATTACATAGCAGACTTCATGAGAAGTCTACTCATAATTCAACTATAACCTATAAATTATTTTCTTGGTTAATCTGATCAAATTTTATGAATTTTTGATTTTTAAAACATCATAATTGAGTATAATAAATTTTTAAAACCTCATAATTTTATAACATAATATTATTTCTTTTTATTATTTAAATATAAAATTTAATTACAGAGCAGACTTCTCATGAAGTCTACATGTAGACTTATATATGAAGTCTCCTATACCCTAAACTCTAAATAGACTTCATCCGAAGTCTACTCAACCCTAGCCTATGAATAGACTTCACCTGAAGTCTCTAAATTGGTGCAGACTTCATTTGAAGTCTCTAAATTGGTGCAGACTTCATTTGAAGTCTGCTAAATCCAAACCCTAAATCGAATATTTTGCACTCAATAGTCAAAACCCTAAATCAAAACTTTAACCCTATATGCATAATCAAATACATAACTCAAAATATCATGAAACTTATAAATATGAAACAATAATAACTACCAACACATGACCACATGTTTAAACCTATGGTTATGAACTATATATTATGTATTCATTTTTATTAGTAGTATGTATGAGACTATAACCTAATTTATCTTTGTTGGTTTAATTTGATTTAATTGTATGAAATTTTAATTTATATACATCACAATTTTTTATATTTAGTTTATGCAAACAAATTTTTAATCAAATTATTTTTTATTTTATTTTTAATTTAAATATAAGATTTAATTAAATAGCAGATTTTGTGATGAAGTCTACTACATAGACTTCTCTATTCCTTAGTAGACTTCACAAGGTTATAACCGTAATTGAGAATCTGTTTTTTTTGTTTGGTCATAAGGGATGTAATTGCAATTTCCCTACCCCTTTGAGTTACTTTTGCTTTAAATTGAAAAAGGGGTCTACTTTTGCTTTAAATTGAAAAAGGGGTCTACTTTTGTTTTTGGAATCGAATTGTGGGTCATTTTTGGCAATTCCCCCTTGAATACACCCCCTTAATTTCCCGAACTGCTAGTCAATTTGTCCTATTTTTCAATTCTCCAAATCTTTTTTTTTTGCTTATAGTCTTTCAAATCTAAAAGATGATTATTATCCTCAATATCATCTATCTATACTATTAAAACAGAAACAATTTTGGAATCTATTTCCAAACATCTCTTATTTTTAAAAATAAATTGAACTTGTTGCCAAACAGATATTAAACATGTTGCCAAACATTTATTAAATCTATTACATACTAAACATATTTGAATCAATAACACTGAAATTAATTCTTATTTCTTATTTCAAATTTAATATATTACAAAAAACTTTATCCCGCACGGGTTTAGAATCTTTAAATAAAAGAATTGATAGAAATAAGAGTGATTCACACTTTTGTTACTTTACTAGGATTTAACCCACGCTAATTAAAACGCTGAGTAATTTTTTAAAAAGAAATTATTTTGAAATTTAAGAAAATTATTTTTATCTGAATTTTACAATATGACTAACTAATGATTATAAATAAAGTTGTCAATTTGTAATAATTTGTCTATTTAACCCGTTTTGCTGTGAACTAAAATATTATTCAGTCTAACCCGTAAAAATTTATAATCTTGAAAACATAACTTTAATATGCACCGTTAAATAACTCTGGTTTTTGTGGTTAGTCTACGAACTCTTAAAAAACAAAAAAAAATTGTCTATAACTTTTTATAAAATTAGTAAAATATTTTTCAACTTTTGTTTTGATATATATTCAAATAAAATATAATATATTATAGTGAAAAATATAGCAAGATTTTGAATAGATATTTTCTTTGAATATATATGAATTGATTATTATTTTAAAATATATAGTATTAAAATTAATTAAGAAATTAAATAATAAATAACATATTTAATGCAAAATATATATACTTTCCATATTCTAATCAATAATTTTAGTGGAAGCCCCCTCGGTCCAATGGTCGACCAAGGGTTCATTAATGCTTCTACACCCGGAGGTAGGGAGTTCAATTCCCAGAGGATGCAAATTATATGAGGGAAATTTTCAGGCGATTTTCAGCGCGGTGCAAGCATAACTAATCGTCGTGGTCCATCGTGTCAAAGGTAAAGTGCTCTATCACGAGCATGGTGCATGTAGACCGTTGATCGTGGATTCTTGTAGGCCGGTAGAATTGTATTTGTCTTCGTAATTTGTAATTGATATTGTTTGAGATGATTAAAAAAAATCAATAATTTAAAAAGACTATTATATCATTTCTTATTTCAATTATTATTTGTTATTTGAAATGACATTTCATGTAATAACTTACAAAACAAAGTTTATTTTTAAAAATGTCTTCTTAAATAATATTATAGAGATTGGTTGTAAAATGACATAAACACATTTTCCTCATTATTCTTCTCCACACACCCTATATATTTTGTTTTGATTATTTTTTTCTTATAAAAAATAATTGAACATTTATTTTTGCGCTATAAACTATATTTATTTTTTCTTTATACTTTGATACCCACATGTGCATTGATAATAAAAGAAGAGTAATTATCTCTTGGTAGATGGGCATAAAGATCAATACACACACCAAAAAGTATACCAAAATATCGTTTAACTCAAATGTGTCTATCTCTATAATTGTAGTTTCAAAATGTGTCCATGAGGGTAATTTTCACTAGAAATAATAGATGCATCGAAACTAAATAACAAAATAATCAAAAGTGTTGAAAATTAGTGTGGTTGATATTTCTATATATATTTTCGCAAAAGAGAATCTGACGTGTTTTCAAAGAGAATTTGTATATGGGTAAAATAAATTACGATTGCAATCAGGCCCATTTCCGTCAAAATAGAAATAAAGGCCCATAATTTCACGACAACCCTAGAATCAGAAATCTCACCTTCATCATATAAATAGGCTGTCTCAAAAGCTAATTGTTTTCCCTAGGGTTTTCTTGCACGCAACTCGCTCCAATGGTGATCTCTCCTCTCTATTCTATCTCTCTTCCTCCACACTTTCTCTTGGATTTACCGTCGAAAGCCATTTCTGATGTTGGTTGTGTAACTTTTGAGTATTTCAGACAAAGGGAACAGGAAGTTTCGGTAAGAGGAGGAACAAGAGTCACACTCTCTGTGTGAGATGCGGTCGCCGTAGCTTTCACATCCAGAAAAGTCGCTGCTCCGCCTGCGCTTACCCTGCCGCTCGCAAGAGGACCTGTAAGACTCTTCATTTAAAAAAAAATTCCGGATCTATTGCGAATTTGATATCAGTCGACCTGTAAGATTTGCTTAGTTGTGTTCTTGTTGATTAGTGTTCCCTTAGTCACATGATATCCACGATTTCGATGATCGTTCTGAAATTGAACATCTGTTCTTGTATGCATGTAGAGCTCGATTGACTTGTGGGGTAGTTGTAATTATCGCCTACGATGTAGCTTTAATGTATGTGCATTTGTCTGTTTCTCAACTCTGAGATTCGTATCTTTATGAAATTGTCTCTCTCTCTCTCTCTCTCTCTCTCTCTTTGGTTTAAGACAACTGGAGTGTGAAGGCCATCAGGAGGAAGACTACCGGTACCGGTAGGATGAGATATCTCCGAAATGTTCCCCGCCGGTTCAAGACTGGATTCAGAGAAGGTAATGTTATCTTACAAATTACCTTTTGATTAATTTTAAGCAATCAAAATGGGGTTTTTATTTGTTTGCACATATATTTGTTTACTTACACAGGTACGGAAGCCAAGCCAAGGAACAAGGCAGCAGCTTCATCAGCTTAAAAAGCGAATTCGACTAATCGCAGGAAGGAGTAAAAAAATCTTAGCTGTTCGAGATTACTACAAGTATCCCCGAGGATCTGATGCATTATGTTTTTTTGCGGGTTTTGTGTTATTCGATTATAAAGTTTTGAACTTGCTTGAAATATCATTTTACATTTGCAATTTCGTACAAGCCTTCATTTATTTTGAATGGTTACCATGTCGTAATCTTGGAATTCTACATGTCTTAACTCCATCAAATTCAACTTTTGAATTAACATTTTGGAATTTCCAAATGTTTATGAGATAATCGAGCGTGGAAACACTGTCTACAATAAATATGGTCCAGATTGTGTAATAAGCGAGGAAAGTCAAGGGTACAATTGGAATTATATAAAACGAGCGGAAAACTGAAAATCGGTCTATTCCTATTCCTAATCGGAAAAACCTAGAAACACCGCACGCCTTGGCTCTTTCCTCCTCCGCTTCTTTTTGTTTCCGTCGTCACTTTCTCTCTCTCTCGACACTGAATTTGATTCGTTGAGTTTCTATCTAATCCGGTCTCTCTCTATCTCCTTGACTTTCTCTTCCTAGCGAACGAACAATCTCTATTCCCTAATTTTTGCCACAGGTTAAAAGTTGTCTCTCCCTCTATGTTTGTCTCCGCGAAATCGAGTTTCTACGTTTTTGTTCTCAATTGGATTTTTTCTCTTGTAATTTGATCTCCTCGATTGATTCGCTTGTGCGATTGGATTTGACTCCGCTCTTACAGTATATGTGTGTTTTTTTCTTTCACAGATCTATCTTGATATTGTGAAGACGCACATCAGAGGACGACGATGATTCGTCTGAGGACATACGCAGGCCTTAGTTTTGTAGCGACTTTGGCTGTGATTTATCATGCTTTCAGCAGTAGAGGCCAGTTTTACCCAGCGACGGTTTATCTATCGACCTCAAAGATCAGTTTGGTGCTGCTTCTCAATATGTGTTTGGTGCTTATGCTCAGTCTCTGGCACTTGGTTAAACTCATCTTCTTGGGATCCCTTAGAGAAGCAGAGGTCGAGAGGCTGAATGAACAAGCTTGGAGAGAGCTCATGGAGATTCTCTTTGCCGTTACTATTTTTCGACAGGACTTCTCTAGCGGGTTTCTTCCTTTGGTCGTCACTCTTCTCTTGATCAAGGCTTTACATTGGCTTGCCCAGAAAAGAGTTGAATACATTGAGACCACTCCTTCTGTGACTAAGCTCTCTCATTTTCGCATTGTCTCTTTCATGGGGTTCCTTCTCCTTGTCGATAGTCTCTTTATGTATAGTTCTGTACGTCACTTGATTCAGTCGCGGCAGGCTTCAGTTTCTCTCTTCTTCTCCTTCGAGTAAGTTGCTTTTGCTCTCTGAAGACCGGTCTGATATTTCTAGTGCTAGTGTCCCCTCTCTGATCCTTGCAGCACCAGAGACACCTCATACCTGATATATTATGTTGCTGATGATAAGTTTCTCTGACAGGTATATGATCTTGGCGACAACAACTGTTGCGATTTTTGTGAAGTATGTTTTCTATGTCACTGATATGATCATGGATGGTCAATGGGAGAAGAAACCTGTTTATACTTTCTATCTGGAGCTTATCCGTGACCTGCTTCACTTGTCCATGTATATATGCTTCTTCTTTGTCATATTCATGTAAGTTTTTCAATCCAATTACATTGTTCTCAAACTGTTCGAATTATATTATTTCAGGAATTTATAACGCAGAATGAAACATCTGGAAAAACAAAGATGCTTGTACTTGGTTTAAGAAGCTCTTATCTCTCTGTTTGACTCATTTTATTTGCTGTTTAGGAACTATGGCATGCCTTTGCACTTGTTGCGGGAGCTTTACGAAACCTTCAGGAACTTCCAGATTCGTGTCTCCGATTACCTTCGTTATCGTAAAATCACTTCCAATATGAACGACAGGTTTCCTGATGCAACTCCCGAAGAACTTACTGCGTAAGTTTCATATATATCCCTTTTATGTTTCTGCTTAAAGTAGGCACAATTCTGATGTTGGTCTTATGAATTTTGGATGGCTCTTGGAAAATCTTATATCATTGGTCCATCATTTCTTTCTAATATGCAGAAGTGATGCCACATGTATCATATGCCGTGAAGAAATGACAAATGCGAAGAAGCTAATCTGCGGGCATCTCTTTCATGTGCATTGTCTTCGATCATGGTTGGAACGACAGCAGACATGTCCTACTTGCAGAGCACTTGTTGTACCTCCTGAGAATGCTGCATCTGCAGCTGCAGGCCAACGCAGATTACACCAAGGTTCTCAACAAGGTACTGCACTTGCAAATTTCTAATAAAACTGATTTTTTTTTTTTTTTTATGCATCCCTTTTCGTAAATCTTCCTACGAACAACCATCTACACAGGTGGGAAGTCGGTTATTCCAAAAACACTATGTGTTGCGACCATTGTCTGCTTTTGAGATTCTTAATATTGGGACAGGAAACATTGACTAATTAGTTCTGTGCAAAATTGAAGCAGGTACTTCAAGCTCAGGTGCCCAGGGCTCTGAAACACAGTCTTCTGCTGGCGGTTTTAATGATAGTTTGAGCAGGCACCACGCCAGGCTTCAAGCAGCTGCTTCTGCAGCCTCTATGTACGGGAAATCAATGGTTTATCCATCTGCAAACAGAGTTGCATGGTATGTATTGTTCTGCTGACTCTATGCTTGGTTTCGAGTCTTGGAATTTGTAAGGTGATTTTTGGTTTCTTGAATCATAAACTTCATACCAAAGAAGCTGCAGCTTCCGTTGGATTCTTACGACTTACCGCATGGTCTGAATAGCAAAATATTCAAATAGGATTCTTAAGAAGCGTTTAGGTTTTAAAAGATCAAAGGATACATCTTCATGTACAGTTTTAGTTTCAACAGCTTTTCTTGTCTCACTTTCCATATCACTTACTCTTTACTCCCTCGAGATCTTCCACAATGTGATCTCTATACTTGGAATCCATGTTCTTCAGCTATATTAGCTTTTGCTATCTGGTGGTAGAGTGAAAAACTGACAAATATGTTTGGTCCCTTATGTTAAGGTCGCCGAGTTTTCCTGGTAAAGAGCAAGTGTCAAGTGAACCACATGGAACCCATCCTTCATCCTCTGCCCGATCTAAGCTTCCTCAACACAACATTGCTGGTGAAAACTCTCGTGCCTATGCAAATATCCCAGAGGCTAAGCTGGAAGATATGAGAAAATCTCTCGAGACCCACCTCGAGGTATGTAATGTTATCTGATGTGAAACTCCAAAATCAATAGCTTATAGTAGATGGTGTCGTTTTTTTAAAATCCTAATGAAGTATATTAACGTTCTGTTGTAGATTTTGCGAAAACGACTTAATTTTCTAGAGAAGAGGAAAACGGAAACCACTGAATCCACAGGCGAAGCAGATAACAAAGGGAAGACGGTTGCGAATGCGTCTGTAGATGGAGCAGAGTGAATATAATTAGAGAGAAACAAAACTCAGGTATGTGTAACTGAGGATTGGAGCACATAGAGAAAGGAGGAAAGGTTTGTGGTTGTGCTCAGAGAGACAAAAACATGATTCTCCCAAAAAGTGTACATTTTTTGTTTTTAATTCTGTCATAGAATTATAGATGTTTGAGACTGAAACGTACACTGGTTTTTTGTTTTTGTTTGTTAATTCATGGGTTCGCATATTCAGAATCAGGTTATAATGTTTCGTTGGCAATCGATTATATTTAGAGATCTTTAAAAAATGTATCGTATTATAACGTCTAGGCTAAAAGAATATTATTTAATCCACATAACAATCTAGATCCGTAACTTTGTAGCCAATATAATACACACACTCGCCCTCGAAGAAGAACCAACAGAGACAAAATTATTGTATTTTCTGAAAATTAGATTATTTGCTTCTCTAAAAGCATCAATGGCTTCTCGCCGGCGACTACTTCTCAAGGTTATTGTTTTCGTTATTGTTTTCTCCATTTGTTACTCTTCTCTGAATATTCATTTTGATGGACATTTTTATTATTCTTATTGGTTTTGCTCAGGGTTGGGAAGACGTCCTTGATGAATCAGTACGTATTCTATACTCGGGATCTGAGTTTTTTATTTATTTATGATTCTGGTTTTTGAATAAACTGGAGAATTTGTGTTTTGTCAGGTTTGTGAATCGCAAGTTTAGTAATCAGTATAAAGCTACGATTGGAGCCGATTTCTTGACAAAAGAGGTTCAAATCGATGACAGGTTCTTCACTTTGCAGGTAATAATAATATACATTATTGCTTATTGTCTGGTTTCTCAGTTTAAGATTGTCATTATATTGGGATCTGAATTTGTTTAGCTTATGGGTTATCTCTTTCAAGTGTAATTAACAAAGAGTTATCTTAATTAATCATGTCCAAGTGTTACAAATAGGAATGAAGTGAAGTTGTTTTGCCATGTAGATTTGGGATACTGCTGGGCAAGAGAGGTTCCAAAGTTTGGGTGTTGCTTTCTACCGAGGAGCTGATTGTTGTGTTCTTGTGAATGATGTCAACGTCTTGAAATCCTTTGAAAATCTTAACAATTGGAGGGAAGAGTTCTTGATCCAGGTATACTGTATACTTTTGGGAATATGTTATTATATCAGATCAGTGATTGTTCAAAATCTTTATTCAATGTGTTTAGGCTAGTCCTTCAGATCCTGAAAACTTCCCGTTTGTTGTGTTGGGGAACAAGACAGATGTTGACGGTGGAAAGACTCGAGTGGTAACATGTTTATTCCTTCTCTCTCAAGTTAGTACCTTTGTAAGAGTTTTACCATACCTCATCTTCTTTTTGTTAATCCAGGTTTCTGAGAAAAAAGCAAAGGCTTGGTGTGCATCCAAGGGAAACATTCCCTACTTCGAGACATCGGCCAAACAAGGATTCAATGTCGATGCAGCTTTCGAATGCATCACCAAAAATGCCCTCAAGAATGAACCTGAAGAAGAAGTGTAAGTCCAACACTTAACAAAACACTTACATCATCTCTCAACTTTTGAGCTTGCATTACCATCTCGTTGATTTATCTAATCAAAAAAACCTTGGAACTTATCTCAATTTGTTCGTTTTAACTCCTTTTCAGGTACCTTCCGGACACTATTGATGTAGCCGGGGCTCGGCAACAAAGATCATCTGGGTGTGAATGTTAACGAACTTTGTTGCAACGTTATACGAAAGAACATGTGTTGGAAAAAAGAGAGAGAGAAAGCTTTTTGTTTCTTTGGCATTGTGATGATGACGATTGAGTATGTATATTTGTTCCGATAAATAGGGGAAACAATTGAGTTGAGAAATTGATTTTTTGTGCAGGTCAACTTTGGCTCTGAGCATATAAAAAAAAATAGTGTAGAGACTTACACTGATTATCAGAATTTTTTTGATCTGCTCAGAGCCAAATTTAACCTGCAAAAAAAACCAATTTCTCAACTCAATGGTTTCCCAATTTATCGGAACAAATATACATACTCAATCGTTTTATCAAACTATCAATTAGCATAAGCACATTTGTTTCTCTCTGCAATTGTATTTTCATCTCATCAATTACAGCTTTAAAAACGAATTGAGTTTCTAAATTCCGTTATATTTCTTCTGGTAATAACTAAATTGTCACATTATGGTTTCTATCTGTGTACTTTCCTTGAAAGCTCCATTACATTTCTTCTTCTGGTTTCAACAAACAACAATAATTTGATCCCCTATATCAGATTCCAGATGCTTCTTCTATAACTCATCTTTAGCAGACCGATCCTTTGGTTTCAACTCTTCATTGATAAAAACGGCCATTTCCTTTGCACTGTATTTCGAAGACAACTTTAACTGCACAACACAACAGTATAAGAAAAAAGTTTCCTGTAGGGGAAAAACGAACTGAAGAAATAGAATGGGGGAACACTATCAAAATAGTATTACCGGATTTTCCTTTTCACCGGTTTTGTAAAGCAAGATTGTCGGATAATCATCAACCTGTATCAACCATCCATCACTTTACCATTATAATCTCCAGTAATAATCACATGAGAGGGATCTACATCTCTTTGAAATTTTCAGGTTGTTTATTACCTTTAGCTTAGGATGCTCGTTTGCAGAAGCGTCTATCCTCGCAAAGACAAGATTCTCAAACCCTTTAAAGTGTTTTGACAACTTCTCCACCTGTTTGCTCATAGCCTCACAGGTAAGACACCATGGTGTGTGCACCTGTTTACATGATGATACTCGATGTTATATCCATTTTTATTATTTCCCTCGATAAGAGTTTTGGTTCCATTTACAGACCTCAAGAAGAACATTCTTGCCGCTATTTAAGACCAGTTCATCAAAAGTCCGGCCGACCACAGCCACTACGGTTCCATTTTGCTGCAGATTTGACAGACCGTTGTTTAGCCAGATAATTATTCCAAAATAACATTTAGAAGAGAATGTATGTTTCAAACTCACGTTATCTGGAATTGGCTCCGACTTGTAGTAAGGTGAGACAGTTCCATGCGCAAGTCCTGAACAAAATTCCTACATTGCAAAAATTCAATATAGATCACATCAATGGAGTTTTCTAAATGTCTATGTAGACAAAAATAAAAGTTCAGAGAAAATTTGTACTTCTATATTGCTAGGGGATAGATCTGAGTCAAGCAAAAACTTGGAGTTCAGATTGTTGTCGAATGCAGCAACCTGTTAAAGAACTTGATATTAATCACTGTAGCTTGTAACTTTATCAATATATCGAGAAATGCATAGCCTACAAATATAAGCGCTTATTCAGAAAACTTACAACAGTTTTCTTTGCATCTTCTATCCCGAATAAGGTCAAGAATGGCATTGCAAGGTTTTCATTCGATATGTCGATGTGTATAAACATAAGCTGCACGGTATTAGCATAAACATAAATATAAGGGAAGGTTTACTAGATCCATTTGGCCTTTAAGAGATCGGACCATTCGGTATTGGAAAGTACCTTAGACTTGAACTTTCTTGCAATATCTTCTAGAGGCTGAGCAAGATTTTCATAGTCATCAGGCTTCGAAAAGACCATAACCTAACCAAGAATGATACCACAACTCTGTTAGCGAAAACAAACAACAAAGAGAGAATGAGTTCGGGCATTGTGTACAAGTTGAAAATGTTGAAACTTCTAACCTGGAGCTTGATTGGACTGGAGTAAACACGGACGGTGTTGGATTCAGTCAATTTTGTGATCAACGGGAATTTGTTACTGTTCAGAAACTCCAGTATCTTGTCCGTTTGACAAGGTCCATCTGCATGACCAGTACACATTATTTGGACAGTAATAAAACACACAATAGAGTAAACTTAATTTCTAGTTCTCACAGTGTCAATACAGGAGAACCATATGATAATAACAGACACCTTAATGCATCAAGGAGCTTACCATATGCAGTGTACCTTTCAGCCTCACTTTTAACCATTCCAACAAACACATTGTTGGTTTTAAGGTTAGGGAAGAGAAATTTGGCGACATCAATGCTGCTTGTTTCGACAAACTGGATTTCGCTGTCTAATGTCGCAGCTTTTACAAATTCATCATGTCCAGCAGAACCCTGAGCAAACAACGTATCCAAAATTACATCCAGGAAACCAGTCTTAGTCGAAACAAATGAATCCATCAAATTATCAAAATCTGAATACCTCAGACTTTTCGAATAGACCGACAATGAAAGTATGATACTTTTTCAGAAATCCTGAGGCTTCATCAACTGTATTAAGTTTAATGGTTGGCACACCAGTCTTCTTTTGCACCCAGATCACTATATCCTCTCTGAACACAACATCAAAATTTTCAGAAATTTAGTGAAACGTTAAAGACAAACCAGTCACAATCAAATCCATTGCCACTGAGAACAAGAATCGGAGATTGCTGATGCTTCATCACGCTTAGTCTCTATCATTAGACCCAAATTACACTATTGACAATCGCTCAATGAACCCCCCCAAATTAGAAACTCTTTGCCAACAAGATCCATTAATCTCAACACTCCGAAACTCAAATTAGGGAGATTGCAGCAACTTACGAGGAAAATCCACCAGTGTAAGGCTGAGATGTGCCATTGACAAACAGAAGAAGCGTTGGGAAACCCTTAATCTCGAGCTGCGACGCGACTTTCGAATACCTCTCGCCGTCGATCTTAGCCATCGAAACCGGACAACCCATCTCCTTCAAACCCGTCGCAGCCTCCGCAAATCGCGGCATTAACTCAGCGCTCCTCGCGCACCACGGCGCGTAACCTAAGATCATCACGTACTCGCTGCCATCAATCAACCGCTTCGTATTGTCTCCGTTGAGCTCCAGCACGATCCTCTGCGCCTTGCTCACCGTCTCCGCTTCCGATTGCTGCTCCGGCCGCTCTTCATGTAATTGGTCGTCCACCGCAAGGAGCTGCTCCAGATCGTCTAATTCTTCCTCGGATCCAGCTTCGTTTCCTTCGACGGCGACATCAGAGGAACGGGTCACGATGACTACGAAACTGAGAAGCAGGAGGAAGGTGAAGACTGAAAATTTGGAAATGGGTTTTGGTTTCATCAACATGCTTGTTATTGGGTTTCCGTCGGATTTTGAAAAGTGAAGGAGGAAGTGATCCTTCTGAAATGTAGAGATCGGAGGAGTGTTCGTAGAATGTAAATCTCGCCATGATTTACGACGGGAGGCTTTAGATCGTTATTAGGAAAGTAAATAAAGATTAATCTTTTTGTTTGACCAATATTGACTTTAAACTATATTTCTCTTAAAATTGAATTGAATGTAAAAATTGAATTGAATGTAAAATTTGAATTGAATTGAACGTAGAATTGAATTGAATTGAATTGAATGTAAAATCGAAAAAAAAAAAAAAATTGAATTGAATGTAAAATTTTATTCAACAAAAAAAATCGTTGTTACAACGAATGCATGAGTTTTTGAACTTTACCAATACAAAGTTTAAGCTAGATAGAAAAGAGCATAAATTTTCATCGGATAGCAAACCAAAATTCCATCTATTTGTCGTATCTCGCATCGCCCATACTTCGAATTGACCGCAATTAATTACGAATTTGCTTGTGTTGGGTGGAAAGAGTGGCTAGGTCGCCATGTCTTCTACGGTTCTACCGAATGTAGAGTTACATATCAAGAATAGCTGCAAGAACCATCCTTGAACGGTATGGGCTTAGTAATAGCAACATCGATGACAAATGTGCATGAGATTCGCTTTGTGTGCCAAATTCTAATCAATTTTCCGACCACATCTCCTCTTGACTGGACTTCAAATCTCAGCTTCACCGGAATCTTTCCGCCTCTCTCCGTCGCCTCTAGGCTTGCTCCGACACCATATAATGGGACTTTTCTCCCTTCTATCACCACTGATTCCATCTTTCGGCTCTTCTTCGATTGATAATGTTTTTTCAACTGCTAAAGAGCCAGAATTTTAATATCCAAAATCCAATCTATAACTAGGAAAAAAAAATTGCGTATGATTCAGCTAGTTAAGTCTTATTCTAGTTAAACTTATTGGTATTCAACTAAACTAGTGCTAAAAATATAGTAAAAACCGACCCTAAAAATAAATTAACCGATCCAATTTTTTTCATATATAAACAATTAGTAACTGGAAGTGAACTGAAACAACAAAAAACGAACACAACTAAATACAAACAGAAATCAAAACCTTATTGAACTAAACCGAATGATATTTGGTTTTTATTCGGTTTCTATATTTTAAAAATTTAACCTAAAACTAGTATAGTAAATGTATTAGTGACCAAGACTTATATTTTTGGGTGCATTTTTAAGACGTTCTAAAGTATAAGAAAATAAATTACCTGACCGGTAGCAATGGGGAGTTGATAGAAGAAGAGATTGATTGGGGTGAAACTAACATGAACACCAAATATTGGGGCAGGATTGTAAATACGAAATCTTAATGTTCCATTCGAAGTCAGCAGTTTGGTCGGTACTCCAGACAAATCTGTTCCTTGACCAACATAAAAGTTGTGTAGCTCGAATGTCTGCATTATTACTTTCAACAATCAATAACCAAAAATATTCGAATTTAAGAAAATATAAATATAAGCTTTTTTAGAAATTAAAACAACAATTACCTGTACAGAGATTTGAGGCTTGTAAGGTCTACTAGCTCCCCAAACGATTAAGTAGAAGACGGTGAAAGTAACCACGAAAGTTAAAACGGCAAGTAGTGCTTGACACCTTCTTATAGACGTCACGTCGTCCATTTCATCGTACGAACCTTCTTCGAGTATGATCTTACATTCGTGCCATTCTTTCTCGTTAAACATGGACTTCCTGCCGTTTTTTCTCCCTGATGACGGTGATCGGAATATCCCGGAGAATCTGCTCGCCGATGAGTTTCTAGAGTGACGGCCGAAAGAGGAAGATTCGTGCGTGGGAGTGGGAGAGTCCATCGGGCTCGGCTGTACGGACGTGGACGAGTCACGTGACGGGCTCTGCACGTAGTACAAGGCGCGTTTTGAAGATCGTGAAGGCGACGACGAAGAAGCCGCTAGACTTGTAATGTCCGATTCCGATTTCGTGGAAAGCATCCTGCTTTGCTTATAATAATCGACCTAGTGTAACAAAATTGAGAAATTTTCCGGACAAATTAGCAGAAAAATATTAGAAGGAAACGTGAGACGATAAAATTCGAAACTTTCTCATCAGGAACAGAGTTTAAAGGAGAAATGTGGTGTTTTAAGACATGGAAATTATGAGACAGAATCTGCAAAAAAAAAAAAAAAAAGTCTTGATTTTTGACGAGGAAATCAACTGAGACAAGACAATAGCTAGAGTAGTGTGTTCTTTACTTGTATCAGCTGGACGATTCGTTGATGGAGATAGATCTTTTCTTTTATATATAATAATGATGTGTTTATTCTTCCGAGTAGAATATAAAAGAATAGAGCACGAGAAGAGGATGCAACGGATTTCTTGTGGTTGAGGTATACCGAGGCTGAGTCCGGGCCTGTTGGTTTAGGTTTGGGAGTAATTGAATATCGGTGGAGTAAGCTTACTTGTCGAGCTCCCATTTGTTGGTTGTTCTACATTGCAACTTTGTAAAGTATCATGGAACTTTTTAGTTTTATCTTCTGAATTATTTTGTGAGTCTTACTTAACTCTTAAGAATTCATCGTCCGTATTGAACTTTTGATTAACTTTTAGGTATATATCTTTATAAAACAACTAATAATAAGTTAATAACTAAAAGTTTGTCGTCAATTCATCAAACATTTGTAATCAAATTTTTCAGTCATACTCAAGGGCGAACCCACTCACAAAGATAGGATGTCAATTGACACCGTATTTACACGTATTTTTTTGAAATTTCTTTCTATTTTATTAGGGTTTATTATCATTGACACCCTCCAAAAATTGGTGTTGAACCCATAAGCTAAATTGTTTTGCAATATGAACTCATAAGCTAATTTGTTTGGCAATATGAACCCATATATTTTATATGAATTTTTTTTTTTTTGTATTTTTATTTTTCAAATTTAACTTGCATCCAGTAAAAAAAATTCATGGGTTCGCCACTGGTCATACTCTTTTCAATCGACAACATCGACAATCCATTCAGTTTTTCTTGTGACATAGTCGACCGTAGCTAAGACTTTATGAGACCGTGAAACCGTATCGGAAAAGACGGTGATTAAGATTTAAAAATTTAGGTTTTAATTAAGAATTCTTTTCGTCATATTAATTGTTTAATTGTATTGTCTTGGTTTATAATTATATTAGTTTATGTTGGTTTACGTTTAATAGTTTTTGGTTTTAGTTGGTTTATTTTTTTTTTTTAAATTATTATCATGTTATTTACAAAAATATCATGTTGATGTGTTTAAATTATAAAAATATAAAAACAACACTAAAGAATTTCTCTAAAAAGTATATAAAACAAAAAAGTATTAGCATATTTATATTTTATGTCACTCAACATTATATATCACTCATTAAAATAATCATAAAATAAAACAATTATACTTTCTTTCTCTCTCTTCCTATATTATGTATCACCTTAATAAACAAAGAGAGAGAGATATCATTCTACTGAAAGAAAATACAGAACTCAGATAAGTTTGATTAATCTGAAAATTTCATTTCCAT
>PKML01043605.1:439011-541409 GCA_002933935.1 Eutrema yunnanense | reverse complement strand
TTTTTTTTTCTATTTCGTTATCCTCTTTGTTCATCTATCGTCCTCTTGCTTTGTGTGTTATCGGTTTTGTTTTGTATCGGTGTTGATTGTTTTTGTTTTACATAGATCTAAATTGATCGTGGAGTTTTTTTGTTTTTAGGTTGCATGGTGGATAATACCATTTCTGAAGAAAAATCTACTGATCCGAGGTTTGTTTTCTTTGTCTTTTTGTTTTGTTTTATCGATCAACTGAATATTAATCTACCTATCGAACACATATGTGTTTTTATTAGTCGTGCTTTGTTATTTTTGTTATCTTTTCTGCTTATTTTTTTTCGGGATCGACGTTGGTAAGTTGTTTCGCGTTTTCTTTTGATTTGATAGTTGCGTGAATTTATAGTCTCCTACTTTCGCGTTTTCTTATATTGAATTTTCGTTTTTTAGGTGTTCGTCTTCTGGGCTTGGAGGTTTGTTTTTGTGTTCTATGATGATTGCGAGAGGTTGTGCATCTTTTTAATGGTGTCGAATTTTCTAAATTCATTTTTCTTTGTTGCTGGAAACCTCGATCATGAGCGTTGTGTTGGTTTTGATTTAATTTTTTTTTTCTTTTTGTATTTATATATATATATATATAACTAAAGTATTAGTCAATTTTGTAGATTTGATTGGCTGAGTTCGCAATGTTGGAAATTTCAAACATACTGAGACGCATGGTCGGTTAAAAATCAAGAGAGTTGTGGATTTTGATATTGATAATGGTAGGTACAATTAAAATTTTGTTCTCCAAAGTCGTTTCGAATTTGTGCTTTCGTTCTCCCTAATTATAAAATATATCTTCGTATAGTGTATGTCGTTTGCATTGCCGATTGAGTGGGGATTATGCTGCTGAATTTTTAGACGATTTGTCCAATTGTGGGCAACGAGATTTTATTTGTATTATGAGATTTGCAAAGATAGAAATATTCCAATTTTTTTATATATTTTGAAAACTAACCCATGTTTTAAAAAGTTTGAAAACTAACTTTCTTGTATGTAAAATGATCAAAATATCTAGATAAATCAAACATAAATTTTTTAAAACATCTAATTTTATTATTTCGATTAATTTACAAATATATATATATATATATCATTTCAATATTGTTAATTAAAATAAGAATAAAAAATAATGGATGTAAACAAACAAACAAAAATTCGATCATTTTTTAGATTTTGTGTGTTGAAATTTTTTAAAAACATCTGATTTAACAAATAGATATTAATAACATAAAAGCTGGTCAAATAATGCATAAACATTATACAAAGTGATATTTTGAAGTGGTTAAATATTCACGGACGTTCATGGAATAAAACATTATTAAATTATATAACTTATCTTTTAGACTGTGTGAACGCAAAGAATTATGAAAACAAAGCAAATCGTGTGAATATATGAACGTACGGCTTCACCAACGTGTTTTTGTATAATTTTTTGTATGTATGGTGATGAATATAGGAGTAGATTTTCATACCAATTTGTGTATATCTAATAAATATGTCTATATCGAAATATAAACTATAATTAAAATAATTTTATTTTATTCTATTAGATATATATATATATATATGTGTGTGTGTGTGTGTGTGTGTGGATACATGATAAAATTATTATTGAATACTTATTTTACAATATATATTTTATTCTGTAAATTAAAAATAAATATTTTTTTGTAATTGTAAATTCTCAAAATTCATGACGGATATAATTTTTTTTTTATCTAATAAAGAAGTTAGTTTTCAAACGATTTTGGTAGTTTGGAAAGTTTGGAAGTTTGGATTGTCGACTTTGGAAGTTTCTAGGGTGCAATGACAACAAACGATTTTACTCGGATATTATTGAATTATTCTTTTCCTGAGGTTCATCGCATGTGTGATTCGATTCTTCGATCTGAATGTTTTAGACCATGATTCCTATTTTAGTGTAGAGAAATATTTTGGATTTATCTTTTATGGTTTGAGGGTTTTGTTCATTTTGATCTTATTTACGTTTTGTCGTTCAAGTGATAAAATACACTTTTATTTTTGTTCATTCGCTCTAAAGTATGCAAACTCACACTTGAAGACTTCTTAGAGTCGACAAAGAGTCGAAAATCTTGCAAATTATCACTTAGATTATAATTAATGTTGTTGTTTGTTGAAGCTGGTTTAGGCACTTTAGAATAGTTCTGTATGTGTATTTTAATAATCGGTCATTCAAAGATTAATCGGTCAAAAATTAAGGCTAGGATCAAAAGTTGTGTGATTGTATAGCAATAAAATAAAAAAACATATACGAAAAAACGTATACGAAAAAAATATAAACAATCAAGCTTATTTTATATACAAATAAATAAACAAATATATCATATATAGTAAAAGCGAAGTGAATTTTCGGAATGGAGCTCTCTCATTCACTTTAAACCATAAAATTCGGTTAGTACCATTTATATCGGTTTAAATTAAGTTTTGTTTTTGTTGCTAGGGTTTTTGTAATGCTTTTTGTCTTTTGCATATTTTTTTCTTTCGTTCTTGCCTCTTACCTTTGTTTTGAGTGTTGTTTATTGTTCTTTCGTCGCTAATAGATCGACTATTTTTGTTTTTTTTTACCGTGTAGGTGGTTCTAATTCTAGAGATGTTTTTCCGGAGTGTTCATCTTTTCTGCTATGTCGAGGTATGTGTTTCATGTGTGAGTTTGTATATACTTTTTTTTGCTTTGTTTAACTCTCTATGCGATTGGTTTTATTGCTTTTTATCGTCTGTCTCGATCTAATTATCTACTTCTTTGTTGATTTTGATCTGTTTTAAATTAGATTGTTTGTGTTGTTCATTGTTCTTTGTTGCTATAAGGCCGACTAATTTGAGTTTTTTTCTTGTAGGTGGATCTAATTCTGGAGATATTTACCCGGTGTGTGCATCATTTCTGCTCTACCGACATGTTTGCTATCGACTCTCTGTTTTTTGTTTTTGTTATCTACTCTCTGTTTTTGAATGGTTGTTTTCTCATAATTCGGTGTATTGCTAAGTGCTAAGTGCTAACATGTTGTTACTTTTGTCTTCTTTTAGAGATATATCCTTAATAGCAAATCAAATTGGACTTTCCAATAGTACTTACATACGATATCATATATAGTAAAAGTGATATCATATATGCTGATTCTGGAGAATATACATGTTACGTTCAAAAAATTTATAAACAATTGAGAAAACTTAAAAAAATTAAAATATTACTAAATTCAGAAAAAGTGTGCCCTTTACCGGGTTCGATATTGAACTAACCTAAGAAAATTGAATTAGAGTCTAAATTTATTAGAAAAACAAATAATTATTTGATTATTGAACCTAAAAAATCAAAATTGAAAAGACCATGCTTTACTTCAATGGTCGTATTTAACCAAAATCATACCAAATCATTCATATTAGATTATGTTTTACTTTAGATATTATTATTCAAAAACCAAAAAAATTGAAAGCTGAAAAACCCACAAGACTTAAACTGAACTAAAATATGTATGAAATGATCAATGATGTTTTCTATATATTCTTTAAAATTATCAACGGTAGACAAAAATAGTTCTTAAACAACAATTTTTCTACAACAATAATTGTTTATTTTATTAATAAAAAAAACTATTTTTTTTACGGGCAAAACCAACTTCGATTTGTTGGAACTATCACCTCCGCCCTCATCTCTAATCTTTGGCCAGCTTATCAACACTTTTGGTTTCACCAACTTAGATTATATGTTTAAAGAATTGTGGAAGGTTAAAATTCTTACATTTATATTATACTCAAATTTTTTTTTTTTTTAATTTGGTGGTTTTTGGCTTATTTCCTTATAAAAGCAAGCAAAAAGAAGAATAAGTTGACGAAGAAAAAGAAGAAATTGAAAAATGATAAAGTAAGTATGTTATTCTTTTATGTTGAGAGAATATGTATAACGGTTTTTTTCTTTCTAAGTTTGATTTTTTTGTTTTGTTACTTTTTATATTTTGTGCTTCTTTTTGTCACTTATGCTAACATGTTCTATATTTACGTATCATACCTTTATTGGTGCTCTTTCTTTATTTTCTTTTATACAATATACTATCTTAACACAATTATAATTTGATTGTATTACTAATACATGCATAGCGTCACACTCTTCCGCACTGTGCTTGAGCTTGTATTCATATGTCTATTTGTTGAATGGAGATCAGCTGCACATGAAACGATCTCTTAAGCAAAGCATGGAAACAACCACTTGGCCACATGCCATTGTCAAGTCAGATAGACACAAAAGTTTATTTAAGCCTTACAAATCTTTTCATTGAGACCATAATTTGAGGAGATATCTAAGGTGCAAATAGACTTTAATTCATGAATTAAGAGTGGTGGTAAGGTATCTGGTTGCTTAAAGCTTTTTGCATATATATCATTTTTTATGCATGCGTGCACGATTTTCATAGNAAGAAGTAGAAGACGAAGAAAAACCGGAGTAATAGGATGCCGAGAAGATGAAGATGATGTAGAAGAAGAAAAAAAAAACTGAGAGCAAAAAAAGTCTGAGAAGACGGAGATGATGACAAAGAAGTCGGAGAAGACTGAGATGATGAAAAACAAGAACGAAAAGATGATGAAGAAACATAGTTTAGTAAGAGTTCCAACGAAAGAGGAAGAAAATTGTTCGTAATTACTATGTGTGTGTCAAAGAAACATTATTCATTATATTATCGAGCTTTGTGAATTTTGTTTCCTCGGTTTTACGACCACATGTGAGAAACATTGCACAATTATATATAAAGGAGGATAAGGATTGAGTGTGTGTAAAAAAAAGGTTTCAGATAAGCGGAAATTTTGTTGATGTTGCATGAACATTTTGGAGTCTTATTAATGACGTTGGCAGAAAACACTTCATTTCGAATCGATAAGGATGTCATGAGAGAAATGAGTATTCGAAACCATGGATAATTTTTGTGCCATTGTCTCAATCGTATGATATATTCGATTTTACACGAGTTTAAAAATTAACTTCAAACTTGAAATGAAAATTGATAAATGGAGCAAATCAATTGTTACATACTAAACTTAAAAAGACTTTTGATTGACATAGGAAGAGGCTACTGGTAAATTTTCTCTCAAATGATGAAATGATTCTTTATGACATTACTGATATAACATAGTTTTCGGTCTTTTTGTCCGTACAAGTTTTTGTTAGTATTTGGGCTCCTTATCATTAGAGAAACAAATTAATTTCGATAAAATGTCTTTGGATTTTCACTTTTCATGATTGATGACTGTTTCGTTCTTATATCTTCCTTTTTTTTATTATATTTCCCCTTTATTTCAAGAGGAGGATTCATGTTAGAACGGTCGGATAATATGTGTCCATGTTATCTATGTGCTTTTATTTCACAAGATTCTTTGAAACTGGTCGTTTGTTTAAAGAGAGCCAAGCCCATAAAAAATGTGAAAATATACGTCCGAAAAATTCCAAACTTCCAAAAAACAATTAGAAGAAGGAAAATACGAGGAATATGAAAAATTGAAAGTCAAATAAAAGGAAGAAGAAGAACACAAAGAAGAAATAGAATATTTGGAAGAATAAGAAGCTGGAGAATACAAAGACGGTAGAAGAAAACGGAGAAGATGAAGCAGAAGAAAAATCATTAGAATAAAACAAATAAATTCAAAAGAAGAAAACGAAGAAAAACCGAATGAAAAAAAATAATAAGAAGTCAAAGAAGACGAAGACGATAAAGAAGAAGAAGTAGGAGTTAAAAACTATGGAGGATAAGAAGGAAAAGACGAAGAATATGAAAAACTAAAAGATAAAGAATAGGGAGAAAGAAGAATGAAATGACGAAGAAGACGAATATGGTGAACAAAGAAGAATGAAATGACGAATTTGGAGAAGAAAAAAAAACAATCAGAAGAAGAAGTTGGAGAAGAAAACAAAAACATAATAGACGAAGTGGAAGAAGAAAAATATGTGGAAGAAAAAAAAAAGAAAAAAAAAACATAATAGACGAAGTGGAAGAAGGAAAACATAGTTTAACATTATTATGGTGTAATTATTAAGCATGTTCGGGAATAATAGTTTGTAATACTTTGGAGCCCGCACATGGTGCGGGCCATATCACTAGTACAAAGTATAAGACATACAATATTATTATTTTAAAAATATCATCAAACCCGGTCGGACCATATTATCCCACGACCCAAAAACTGTCCCGATTCGGTCGCTGGTCCGGTTTCAAAAACATTCTATACAACCAATTTCGGTCTGCGTCGGAGAAAAAGTCACTACTACACAAAACTGAAAATACGTATGTGTGCTCTCTGTTCATATCGAACGTCACAATCACCATAATGGGCTTTTATGGAATGTTTTGGAATACCCTACCGGCCCAAAATCATTTCAGTACCACCATCCTAATTTGCAAATAAAATATTACAAACAAAAATTAATATGGATGTTTTCACTTTTTAATTTGTGAAAACTTGCATAATCCCCCTCACTTTTTAATTTGAAACAATTTCTGTAGAAAACTGTATCCAAATGATTTATGTAAAATAGCATATTTGTTTTGTTGGCAAGAAAATTAGCATCGTGATTAGTGATAATGTTGATAAAGAGTATGTAATTACAATCCCACAATCTTTTTTAAAAAGTTGGGAATACGTGAAGACATAAAATTAAAAAAGGTGGAAAAATACAAGCCAGAGAAAAAATCGAATATCTCTCCCGGTTATCCGAATCAATAATATTTCCACGAGACACCTAAAGGTGCTCCTTCACGGTAGATATTTTACCATGGTGATTGCGACATGTTACGTCTTTCATTTGATTATGATATCATTCATATTTCAAAGACAACTCACTTTACTAGTATTTATGTTGCGATGAAATCATCATTAATGGTCACGACATTGATCTTCTCAATGGATCCGACCACCAAATGGATGGTTCAAATGTATCTATGATGCGTCTTTTTTTTTTTTTTTTTTTTTTTTTAAGGATTTGCATTATAATTTTAAAAAAGAAAAAAATTACAGCCCAGGTTAGGCAGTGTTTTTGGGGACAAACCCAATCAATAAGTATAAGCCCACAAAATGAAATTAGACAAAAGAATTCAATTAAAAACCAGATAAAAAAAAAGAGAAAGGACGTGAAGCCACATAGATGAAGAAAGAGACTATGCCAAACCAGATGAGAAGTTTGCGATGCTGATGGAGAACAAGCAGATTGTGATGGTAACAGAGATCAGTAATGGCAGTGAAAGATCGAAAGCCATAAGAAGCCAGGAAATCTTTACATGCTTTAGTCGAAGGAGCCAGGAAATCCAAAGATTACAAGATATCATGATCCAGCAGTTGAGAGCCACAATTGGAGCATACTTGAGGCAGTATTGGGGCTTGATTCACGATAACTTGAGATTCGGTTCCGGATCGTTGAATCAATTAGAGAAAGGAGAGATTCAATAGATCTAAATTTCTGCCGATGAAGTCGATGATTTTTCTCTGTCCAGAGGGTGTAGATCGAACACTACCAAACAAGCAAAGCCAGTCTCTTACTATAATTTGAGCCATGAAGATTCTGCAGAGCCGAGAGTGAATGTAACCAAGATCGGAAAGGGATTAAGTTGGCTCTAGCAGCGACTCGCGACCAGATTTGCCAGCTGAATCCACACTCAAAGAACAAGTGGTCACGACTCTCCAGAATAGAGTTGCAAAGCAAGCAGAGCGGATCAGTTTGTAAGCCCCAGCTGATGATTCTATCTCTTGTTGGGCACCTATTGAGCAAGAAAAGCCAGCATAGAAAGTTATGACGAGGGATCCCACCCTTGTTCCATATTATTCTCCACCAGGTGACTATTGGTCTGTTGGTTCTCAATTGATTGTAGACTTGACCCGTAGTGAACCTCTTTTGAATAGTATTGTCAATTTCCCACTCATAATAATCTTCTGCCTCAGATAGAGTAATGGTTGTGAGATAAGCTTGTAGGGAGACTTGACTTTCAGTGCGGGCTGAAGGGATAAACCATTGACCATGGTTATAAATTTCTTCTACTGTTGCATCAACCGGGATGCTTAGACGCGAACGGTTTCTCGTAACCAAGTAAGTATTTAGACTTCCAAAAGGAGTCCAATTATCCCACCAAAACCGACAAGTTTTTCCATTCTCAATCCGCATCCTTACAAAGTTAAAAGCCTCATCTTTAACCTTGAGTAGTTTATTTGCCAACCAAGAGTAATCTCTCTTTTCCTGCAGGATCCAATAGTTATGGAGACACCCTTGAAGCAGTTCCTCTCTAAACCAAGCCACCCATATAGATCATGACTGAAAGAACAATAGTCAAACCAGCCGTAGCACACATGCTCTATTCCAAATAGTAAGATTCCTTATTCCCAAACCTCCTTCATTTTTTGGCACACTTATACTTTCCCAGGAGACCCTTGCCGTGTGATGACCCTCTATGGAACCTTTCCACAGGAAAGCACTGCACAATGAGTTGATTTTCTTTATGCAGCTTTTGGGAAGGATGAAAGAGGAATACCAAAAATTGGTAATTCCAGCCACTACAGTATTGATAAGCAGTAGACGACCAGCAAAAGAGAGGGACTTGGCTGACCAGGTACTTATTTTCCCTTTAACTTGATGAATAAGGGGTTCACAATTTATGATCGTTAGTTTCTTTGTACAGAGTGGAACGCCCAAGTATCTAAAGGGGAGACATCCATGGGAGAGGCCTGTGGAGAAGCTGATCAGACTGATTTCATCCGATGAGAGACCAGCAGCAAAGAAGTTGGTTTTACTGCGGCTGAAGGCTAACCCTGAGAGCTTTTCAAATTGATGCAGAACTTGAAGCACACTTTGCACTGACTTGATGGATCCATCAATGAAAATGAGGAGGTCATCAGTGTTGATCCGTAAATCACACAAAGGGGGTGAAACAGTACTTTAATCGGAATCTCGTTTATTGATCAGGAATCGGCGTTACAACAGAGTTTAGTAAGATTGCAAAGATGGAGAACTTGAGATCGGCAAGTAGTTCTCTTGAATTCTCTCTGGTCTCTGCGGAAGTTGTGGATGCATGGATGAATGAGCCTTCTCCTCTATTTATATTGTCTTGAGGCGGTTTGAAGGGAGAATATTTCCTTTTCCAAGTTTGATTAGGAGAAGGAAATATTCCGGTTTTCTCTCCGAGATAAGGATATCTTCATAATATCTCGAAGACTCAGTCGAGGGGAATATTTCCATTTCCGAGATCGGCGGAAAAAGGAGAAATATTCTGGTTATTATCTGTTGTAACGGACTGGGCTCGCACTGGGCTTAGATCGGTGGCCGAGATGGGCTTAGCGAGATTCCGAGCTTGGCCCAATGTTTTTGGGCTGATTTGTCCTTGATCTGAACCATCGTAAATCGGTCTTGATTGAACCGGTCTTGGTTCGAACCGAGTTAAACCATGGGGTGCTAATCCCCCCTCTAACAATTGGTCCCCCCCTCAGTTCGGCGAGGGAGTTTATGAGTTCGGTGAATTTCTAAGGAGTATTCTTTAGCTCGGTTAAAACTGAGATCAGTATGGCTTGTGTATTTATTCGAGTTTGGCAAGCCTTTCTCAGTATCCTTAAGTCGGTTTCGAATGTTGTACTTAGTCGTTTTCTAAGTCATTTCTAAGTTGAGTTTTGGTATTTCTGAAGTCGTACATTATACGAACTCCTCAAGCTCGTCGTACACAATGGTGCCGTAATCAGTACGGTCTTAGCCGGGTGAAGAGGACGAGTTTGACTAAACCTGTTCGAGGTCGGCAATCCATATTGTAGATCAGCTTATTGATTTTGCGATTGTTGAGGAACCGGCTTACTAGTTTCGCGATTGTTGAGAAATCGGCTTACTAATTTTGCGACTGTTGAGAAATCGGCTTAAATTTGCAAGGAAAGACATTCGGCTTGACCTTAGAGTTTGGTTTAAGAGTACGTGAACAGCTCATCTTAATATGCTCTAGGTTTTTCTCATATTGAAACCGAGTGTGCGAGACGGACTCGGCTTATTTGGCTTGGATAATCTGAGAAGTTGATGCGAGACTGGTCTCGGCTTTGAATGTGGAAAGTGTGTTATCCATTGCACCATGAGGATGCGTGCGAGCTAAGCTCGGCTTATTCGATCGTCTGGCCAGGACGTCGATATGGAAACCGTTGTGGTTAAAAATTCGAACTGATCAGGTTCGGCGAATCGTAGGAATTCGACTTGAGATATTCGAACTGTTTGAGTTCGGCGAACTGTAAAAGTTCGACTTAAAGATATACGAACTGTTGGAGTTTGGCGAACTTGTGAAAGTTCGACTTTTGCCTTAAAAAAATAAGGTTTTATTAGAATCACAGCTGTGCCGGTAAAGGCTGCCTACGTACCTTCGAAAGAAGGATCAAGCCATTCGTAGTTCATAATAAGATGGCTTTGCGAGCTGTGGAAGCTTCATCTTACTTAGTCGTTTCTTTACTGTTAATTCCGAGGTCGTGTTACACATCCTCTCGAGTTCATTGTGCACACAATTGGTGCCGTACATAATACGGTCTTAGCCGGGGTGTAGAGAATGAACTCGATCTTACGACCTGCTTCTAGGTCGGCGATCGTCGATTGATCGGCTTAGTTCCCAGATTGGATTTGAGTGTGCGAGACAGACTCGACTTATTTGGCTCAGACAATCTGGGAATTGCGTCATCCGGCTTATAATTTGCGAATGTTGAGAATTCGGCTTACTATTTCCCAGATCGAATCCGAGTGTGCAAGACGGACTCGGCTTACTTGGCTCGGATGATCTGGGATTTGCGAACTATGGGGGTTCGGCTTATAACTTGCGAATATTGAGAATTGGGCTTAATATTCTGCAAATCGAATCCGAGTGTGCGAGACGGACCCGACTTACTTGGCTCGGATGATCTGGGAGTCGTTTTAGACTGTAGTGCAGACTCTAGAGTACGACTTCAATATGAGGTTGACGAGCTGAAATTCTGAATCTGATGAGCTGGAATTATGTACGACAAACTCATCTGAACTGAAACTACTCTGAAATTCTGAAGTTCTGAATGAAGAACTGAAACTGTGAAGTTCTAAATCTGAAGAACTGAAGCTGTGAAGTTCTGAATCTGAAGAACTGAAGCAGTGAAGTTCTGAATCTGAAGAACTGAAGCTGTGAAAACCAATATGAACCGAGACGAGTTGAAACTGATAAACCATTCAGAACCGAAACTGATAAACCGTTAATTGGACAAATCATGTCATAATGAGCGTGTTGTAGCTCGGTAGAAGATGTAGCTCTGTTGGAGAGTGTATTGTCACTCGATAGAGGAGTAGCTTGATAGCGAGAGCGTAGCTAGGTAGAAGAGCGTCCTTTTTTTTTTTTTTTTTTTTTTTTTTTGGCGAACTTTGCGCGTTCGGGTTTTTGAGTTCGGCGAACTGCTGGAGTTCGACGAATTTTTAGAATTCGGCGAACTGCTGGAGCTTGGCGAATTTTTTTTTGAAGTAAGATTGCAAAGAAAAATAAGCCGGATATCCAAGTAATCCGGGTCCGTCTTGGTGGGTTCGTCACGTTGAGCTTGAGATCATCGGGTTCGATAAGCGCGCCTCGGCGAGCTCGGCGTGTTCTACGAGTTCGGTGAGTGATCTCACGTTCGGCACGTCTCCAAGCTCGGCAGTTCGGCACGTCTCCATGCTCGGCACGTCCTTTGCCGTGATCGTGGTTCGTCTTGGTGAGCTCGTGATCTCTTCTACGTGATCATGAGCTCGGTTTGTTTTTGGCGTGATTGACATCTTCGATGTGTTAAGTTCGGTGGTAAACGTCTTGGTGTGTTGTCATGATTGGCTTCGTCATGCATGTCACATTGCTTGCCATGCAAGTGAGGTCTTATAGGTGCAGTTCGTGAAGGTGATCTCGTCCCTCCGTGTTGAGCTCGTCATGATCTCGTCTCTCTGTGGTGAGCTCGTCATGATCTCGTCTCTCCGTAGCTCGGTTGACGAGCTGGAACGAGATCGGTGAACGTTCCTTTTCCTGTAATCCCGAGCTTTGGCGGGTGTATCAGGTCGGGGGATTTTATCGGTTTTGACTTCACCGGAGCTGCATCGTCGAGAAGGTTTCGTGTGGTCCTCGTAAAGATAAGATTATGATCAGGAATATGGGCTTAAGTCCTTTCATATATTGGGGCAGAACTTGGATCTAATCTCATAATGTCAGATGGGCCAAAATCTGTTCAAGCCCAATAGAAAGAAAATCTGATGTTCTTCATCCGTTAGTTTGGTCTTGTTGCAGGTCGGCGTCGGATAGTTGCAGGTGGTGGAAGATTTCTCGGGGGATTGACCTGAGTATCCCTTCCAGTAGGTAAGATCGGAGGGGGTCCTCCTCCGGTTGTCGGTAACTCAGTGTCGGTTGGATTGAGTTCGTCAGCCCGAGGGTTTTGATCATCGTTTTCTGTGCCGTTGATGCCGACTACGGAGGTGTCGACTGGAAGGGCCATCACCGAACTCAATCGAACGATATCTGAAAGTACTGCTCTAATTGTCCCCACAGTCGGCGCCAATTGTTGATCCGTAAATCACACAAAAGGGGTAAAACAGTACTTTAATCGGAATCTCGTTTATTGATCAAGAGTCGGCGTTATAACAGAGTTTTAGTAAGATTGCAAAGACAAAAGAACTTGAGATCGGTAAAGGAGCTCTCTCGTGTTCTCTCTCGTCTCTGCGGAAGTTGTGGATGCCTGGATGAATGAGCCTTCTCCTCTATTTATATTGTCTTGAGGCGGTTTGAAGGGAGAATATTTCCTTTTCCAAGTTTGATTAGGAGAAGGAAATATTCCGGTTTTCTCTCCGAGATAAGGATATCTTCCTAATATCTCGAAGACTCAGTCGAGGGGAATATTTCCATTTCTGAGATCGGCGGAAAAAGGGGAAATATTCCGGTTATTATCTGTTGTAACGGACTGGGCTCGCGCTGGGCCTAGATCGGTGGCCGAGATGGGCTTAGCGAGATTCCGAGCTTGGCCCAATGTTTTTGGGCTGATTTGTCCTTGATCCGAACCATCGTAAACCGGTCTTGATTGAACCGGTCTTGGTTCGAACCGAGTTAAACCAGGGGTGCTAATCCCCCCTCTAACAATCAGCAAAGCAAAGATGAGTTAGCTTGGACCTTTCACATTTAAAATGGTATTGGAACTTTTCTTCCTCAACAGCTTTATTGAGCAAAAGAGATAAGCAGTTCATAACTGAATAGATTGTGAGAGATGATAGATGTGCGTTATGTGATTCATAGCATGCAAGAGGTAGAGTACTTCCAAATGTTCTAGAAAGTGAAATACAAGTTCTGATAATTGCAATGCAATATTATTAAAGTAAAGGTTACAAAAAAGTAATTTTTTAAAAAAATAATAAAAATCTGGCGTATCTAATTTATGGTCGGAAGTTGAGTTTCAACGTTCATGGCTGGATACGTGAAGTAAAGGTTTAAAAGGAAATGTTTGAAGAAACAGAATTGGTTTGAGTCAAAAGGAACATTAATAAAGGAGCATATTTAATGGTCAAGAAATATATTCCGGATTATCAGTCTTATGTTTTTCAATTCTATATTCCAAGAGTTATTACTAATGTTTTACATTGTGATTTTGTAAACTCTCAAGTGAAAAAATAATCATTAATATTTTTCCTCAAATACTCATGAACGTATGCATGATTATTGATTTTGTATAAACACGGTGAAAAAGTATAGTAACAAATTTAATTTTGTATAGTTATTGTTAATCGAATGTCTTCCATATTCCTCGTACGACAAAAGGCTATAAAATGCTTGGAAATTGATATCTTCGCCTAAACGAAAATAAATAAGAAATTAAAGGGTCCCACCGTAATATACAAAACAAAACTTGTGGTCCCAATTTGAGATATATAAAAACCTGTGGCTTCAGAGCCTCCATCGTCGTCGATTTCATACCAAAACAGGAGGGCAACTCTCTCTCTGTTGTTGCCAAACGAACGAAGCTTCAAGATCTATTTTGATTTGACTTTCATCTTCTCTCTCTTGAAGATTTAAAAAGATTTTGAGATTTTTCTCGTCGGCATTGAAATCGAGACGAGGTAAGTTTTCTCACCTTTTCTTGCCAAATTTTGCTCTATCTTCACGAAATCGATGAAATATAATTTACCTCGCGTTGTTTAAACTTACAAGGTTTGAGAATTGAGATCCGAAGAAGAACATCTGGATTCGTATCATTTTTCTGACTTTCCCTTCGAAATTCAGGTAATTTTTTGTTCTTTCTCAAAAACCCTTTGTAGATTAACTCGATCTCTCTGTTCCGATTTCTTCGGAAGTTTTCAGTTTCAAGAAGAAATCAAGATTTTAACAAAAGATTTAGCATAAATGTTGCATATTTGAAACTCTAATCCCTTGTTTTTTTTTTAACTTCCGGGAGATTTAGTCAGATCTGTTTGGTTTAGACTTTTGAGTAGAGAAAATGGGTGGAGAGGCAGAGATCAAGGAACATTTACAACCCCAAACTCCACCTGAAACAATGGAGAAGAAGCAAAATCTGAAAGGGAAGAGATTATGGCAGAAAGTGAAGTATCAACTGGTGGAATATCACTCATTGCCTGCTTATTTGAGAGACAATGAATACATCATCGGTCATTACCGATCCGAATGGCCAATCAAACAGATCCTTCTCAGCATCTTTACAATCCACAACGAGACCTTGAATGTTTGGACGTAAGTTTCGAATCAACCTTCTTGCTTGCTTTCTTTTTTTCCCTTCTTAAAGGCCAAGAAACCTTGAATGTGTATGTGCTTGGGATTTGCAGGCACTTGATTGGGTTTTTCCTGTTTCTAGCACTCACCATATACACAGCCACAAAAGTACCGAGCGTCGTGGATCTTCACTCTCTTCAGCACCGTTTACCCGATATGTTGAGGAAAACAGATCTTCACAAACTTCACTCTGAGCTCATGTCTCGCCTTCCTTCTAGTCCATCTAGTTGGCATGTAATGGAGCTTCTTAATAACTGTTTGCCTGAAAGATTCTCTCATGGCAACTACACTGACATGTGTGTTCTGGTAAAAAAGACTCAATCTTTCTGCTTAGTTCTGCACATATGGGTTTCAAGAAAGTTGATATCTTTTTTTCGGTTTGTAAACAGCATTCAGTGAAGGAAGATCTTGCAAACATGATAGCTCCGTTAATCTTCAGGCCAATAACCCGATGGCCGTTCTATGCATTTCTAGGCGGCGCAATGTTCTGTCTATTAGCAAGCAGCACGTGCCACCTCCTCTCATGTCACTCGGAGCGAGTCTCCTACATAATGCTTAGGCTTGATTACGCCGGAATCGCAGCTCTGATAGCAACTTCCTTCTACCCTCCGGTCTATTACTCCTTCATGTGTGATCCTTTCTTCTGCAACCTCTACTTAGGATTCATAACAATCTTAGGAATCGCCACCGTGCTTGTCTCGCTCCTCCCTGTTTTCCAAAGCCCGGAGTTTCGGGTGGTAAGGGCCTCTCTGTTTTTCGGAATGGGATTCTCTGGCGCGGCTCCGATTCTGCATAAGCTGATCATCTTTTGGGATCAGCCCGAAGCGCTTCACACGACAGGTTATGAGATTTTGATGGGTTTTCTCTACGGGTTAGGAGCTTTGGTTTATGCGACTAGGATTCCGGAGAGATGGATGCCGGGTAAATTCGATATAGCTGGACATAGCCATCAGTTGTTTCATGTCCTGGTGGTTGCTGGTGCCTTCACACATTATAGAGCCGGGCTTGTGTATCTTAAGTGGAGAGACACTGAAGGATGCTAATGAAGATTGAAGAAGCTCGATGGACTCTTTGATGTTTCTAAATCTTGTTTGTAATTTCGTAACAAAAATTGGACTATGTAAAGTCTATGTGTAAGCAAATGTTCCTTTTTTTAACGAGGAATTAATATTATTATTAATGAACAAGCAAAACCCAAAATATCCACTCACTCTAATTAAAACAAAAAAAATGATGTGATTACGAGTTCATTAGATTTAGAATATATCCATTGAAGAAAGTAATCAAAGGTACAATCCCAACTAATACAAATCAATCAATAATACACTATTGAACTTTCAAAACTAGCTTCAATAAATACAAAATTATAATATGTACATAAGATTGGGTTAAATTAGAGAAACTTATGCGTGGGTGGGAAGGTCTCTGAATGATCGATCTTATCCTTTTTAATATGTTTTTTTTGAGTCTTTGACCATTATGGCTCAGATTTAAAATGGAATCAATTTGTTAGATTTTTATCTTCTTCTTTTTTTTTTCTCCAAATTTTAGATTTTTATCTTCTTCTTCATTTTTTCCAAGTTTTAGATTTTTGTTAGATTTTTTTTTTTTTTTAACAACAACTATACTATAAATATAAGATCATTTTCTATTAGTGAAATTTCCAAATAACTACATTGCATAGAAATAAATCTAAAATTGGCATATATGTGAAATCACTGATTAGCCTAAAATTATAAAAGGATACTATCTAGTTTTGAAAAAATAACATAACTATGAAAATAATTTTCAATAGCCTAAAAATTTCAGAATCAAATTTTAGCTTTTCTTTTAATTTTATTGATGTCATTATACACAAGAAATTATCCAATCCTGTCCATTCATAAGTCATAACCTTGCTTAAGAATCTCACACTGTCTGTCCATATATGTATAGTTTAGTCGTAAATATCAAGTTACATTATGAGAAAAAACTAAAACTTCTACAATTTGTATTAAATCATAAATTATCTACGGTAGATCATCTACCAAAACTTCTACCATACATTTAGCTGACTAAATCTCACCTCACATTTAAGCCAATAAACCCTAAATCGGAAAAGGTCATTTCTTTACTTGACCACCCAACTGTTTTCATAGTTGCACTGAAAAATTTCTCATTTTTTTCCTATCGCTAACTTGTAGATTTTTTTTAACATATTGTTCAGTCATCATCTTTTCGATGGGAAAACACGGCGGCGCAAAGACCAGAACCGCCGTCTGTTTATCAGACGGAGTTATCTTCCTCGCCGGAGCTTTCATGTCTTTTATTCTCGTATATTCTTACTTCTCAATTTTTTCACCTTCCTCCAATTTCATCCTCACCGGTTTACGACGAGATAGCGAACCAATTAAATGCTCCGGTTTAGACATGCAATTCGACCCGGCTGATTCCGGTTTTTACGATGATCCGGATCTAAGCTACTCGATCGAGAAATCCGTTACGGGATGGGACGAGAAACGGAAGCGATGGCTCGAACTACACCCGTCATTCAAACCCGGTTCTGAAAACCGGATCTTGATGGTAACCGGTTCGCAATCGACGCCGTGTAAAAACCCAATCGGAGACCATTTGTTGCTCCGATGCTTCAAAAACAAAGTCGACTACTGTCGAATCCATGGCCACGACATCTTCTACAGCAATTCGCTGCTTCATCCGAAGATGAATTCGTATTGGGCGAAACTCCCGGTGGTAAAGGCGGCGATGCTTGCTCACCCGGAGGCGGAGTGGATTTGGTGGGTCGATTCGGACGCGATTTTCACCGATATGGAATTCACGCCGCCGCTTCAGCGTTACCGATACCATAATCTCGTGGTTCACGGTTGGCCGGAAATTATTTACGATAAACAGAGTTGGACGGCGTTAAATGCCGGCGTTTTCCTTATTAGGAACTGTCAATGGTCTATGGAGCTGATTGACACGTGGAAGAGAATGGGACCTGTGAGCCCGGATTACGCAAAGTGGGGTCCGATCCAACGGTCTATTTTCAAAGATAAGTTGTTTCCAGAGTCAGATGATCAGACGGCTCTGATTTACTTGCTGTATAAACATAAAGAATTGTATTACCCTAAGATATACCTCGAAGCAGAGTATTATTTCCAAGGGTATTGGATTGGTGTCGTTGGGGGATTCGCTAATGTGACGGAGCGGTATCTCGAGATGGAACGAGAGGACGCCACGTTGCGTAGACGGCATGCGGAGAAGGTGAGCGACCGATACGGTGCGTTTCGAGAGGAGAGGTTTTTGAAAGGCGAGTTTGGAGGGAGAGGGAGTCGCCGAAGAGCGTTTGTGACGCATTTCACGGGATGCCAACCGTGCAGTGGGGACCACAATCCGATTTACGATGGTGACACGTGTTGGAAAGAGATGATCAGAGCCCTTAATTTCGCTGATAATCAGGTGATGCGAGCGTACGGATACGAGCACTCTGATCTTAGCAAGACTTGTCCTCTTCAACCTGTGCCGTTCGATTATCCTAATGAGCCATGGTGATTTTCTTATTTGGTTCGATTATAAGAAAAAACTAACGTGTCGTCGTCTTCACAATCTTTATATATAAAAAAATGTGACATGAGATTCTTTACTATGGTGCTTGAGACGACATTTCCACTGTTTTTTGTTTCCAAAATCTTGTTCTTCTGCATGTTTCCACTGTTTTTGTTTCCAAAATCTTGTTCTTCTGCACGTTTCCACTGTTTTTGTTTCCAAAATCTTGTTCTTCTGCACGTTTCCACTGTTTTTTTCCGGTTTTTGTTTCCAAAATCTTGTTCTTCTGCACGTTTCCATTGTTTTTGTTTCCAAAATCTTGTTCTTCTGCACGTTTCCACTGTTTTTTTTCCGGTTTTTGTTTCCAAAATCTTGTTCTTCTGCACGTTTCCACTGTTTTTTTCAATGGAGATCCATTTTCTTCCGCATTTTGGGGTTGATGATTGGGGAGCAAACATATAGACTCTTTGTGACCAAGCTGTCTGTAGAACCAAAATTTACACTACAGACATGAAAGATTTAATCACGATAATATATAAATAAACAGTTAAAGAACAGACGATTCATAAACGATAAAGCAATAATAAATCTAAGGAGACGAGATGAATCTCTTTCCTTAACTCTAAGAATCTCCCGTAGTGCGACGGGTTTTAATAGATCCATGAGTCCCAGGATACAACCAAAGTAATCTGTATCATCTACACTTGATATCAGATCTATCGAACATTAAACTACGATACTCTCGAATAGAAACTTACTCTCTAGACAGAAGGGAATTGAAGAAACTATTGCTAGAACTTTTAGAATGTGTTTATTGTGTATCAGAGGATGATTTTTTAGGTGAAAATCGTGTTGTATATATAGGAGAGAGGCTAGGGTTTTTTCCTGACAGAAAAGGAATATTTCCAGAATATTCTAGGCGGCTGCGATTTTTAGGTCGGCCTGTTGAGTATCGATCGATACCTCAAAAAGTCCACGAGCCCAACAAGGCCCAAAGTGCGAACGTCGCACGTATGGTCTTTTCTTCTCTCATGTTGTTCATTCATGACACAACTATTCCAACATATATACACGAGAAAACATTTCTCGGTTAATGAAAACATTTCATTAGAAAGAGATTAACTCATTTCTTTTCACACTTACACAATTTTATCAAGCCCTCGAGCTTTGACAAAAAATTAGTTCCAACAATCCCTCACATGGATAGAAATGACTCTAAAACATATGAAAATTGTACAGACTAGGCTTTACTAGACATACTTGACTAGACTCATCTAGACGTAGACAGACTTTCGAGAGTATACGAAAATGTAACTGTATCTGAGAGGTAGCATTTTCCAGCTTTGAACCAATCATTTTTAATATCTGTCGAGTTTACTTGGCCAGGAGGTGAACATGATGTCTTGAACCGCCCGGATTTTGATGTAAACTTAGACAACATGTATCGCACAGCGACATCTTCTCGTAGAACTTTGTTCTATATTGTGTTCATTTTTGCCTTGAACATTCCTGATATTCGTGAGTGAATTTGTAGAATATAGCCTTATTCTTCATTCTCCTAGAAACGGCCCCATTTCACACTTCACTAGGTGATCACACTTCACTTGGAAGAAGTATCTTTATTCATCGTACAATTTCAATAATTAATAACTTCTCAAATCTCAACATTGATCAACCTCATAACTCGAAGAGAACCGGGGGTGAAGAGGTTTTATGAATCCCTCTGTAGCCAAACACTCCTTTAGTTCACGAATTGTTTTATAAGTGAATCCAAACAGTCCTTCCGCTTCTTCAATTTAATAAATCCGAACGTTAGAATAATCTCCAGCCGAAATTCAAACTCTCTCTCTCTGATGAACGATCCCATCCTGATCTCCAACGGGAGGTTCTGGCTTTCCGCAGGAGCAATCGCCGGATCTGATATCTACATTTGGTTTATCTATGCGATTCTGATGTCGGAGACCGATCCGACATCACAGAAGCAATCGCCGGGATCGTCGCTGAGATGCCTTAGCCCCGATGATGTCTCCGTCTTCAAATGTTCCACTGGTTTCGTTGATCGATGCTGACGACAAGTTTTCTGGTTAGTTGAATCTTCCGTATCTGAAATTTATGGAACAATCTATCTAGGTATGGTTCGTTTTGTGACGGATTTAATGGAATTCTTTCATTTGATGAGATCGATGTCGAGATACCAGTAGTGTGTTCTACTGCTGAAATTTGACTTCGTGAGTTTCAGATCTGATAGTTCTTTTCATCCTTTTTGAAATTTGTTACTCGAATTCCCTTGTTTCTCTACGTTTCTTTTGGAATTCCCTTTACGAGTCTGAAAACTTTCAAGAAACTTGAACTGATTCTGATTTTGGGGTCGCAGACTGTGGGTTGGACTTTAGACCCAAACTTTGATATTCTGAAGAGGTAATTGTGCAACGTATCCTAGAAATATCTAAGCCAATTGTTTCATACGGTATGCAAAATGCAGTGGTGTAAATAGCTTCTACTATAAAATTCTTGGATTTGCATAGAATGTCACTTGATTATGTAGTTCATGGTATTACTGAATTGTTTATTTCTTATGTTTGGAGCATGGTCTGATATAGAGTTCTAAATGGTGGTAGTTGTATAATACAAATTGTTATTGTTTGCTTCGGTAGATGCTTTCTTACATTTGGTTTTTGATTCTTCTCCTTTTTTGCTCCATATGAAAGACTGGTTCGTCTTTATATATTTATTAGTGATACAAAAACTCAGACATATGCTACTAAGGTTGGGATATATATTTTGGCGTTACTTTACATTTTCTCAAATTGAGTGATCCATTGCCTTGACATTTAGCTCAGGTATGATATTAAATACTCAAATCAAATTGGAGTTAAAAACTGTTATATATAAGCATGTCAGCCAACTGAATTGGCATCGAAAACCTGTGAGGTCATTTTGTTGATATTACAAAATTACTTATGGTTCATTCTCTTCTGTATTGCGAGTTTCGTTATAATCATATTTTTAATACTCAACTCTTAACTGTTTCGAACTCCAGTATACTCTAATTTAGTTGATTACACAAGATTGCGTACTTGAGTCTTTGATGCTGAAATTTTTTTGAACCCCATCTCCAACTCCAAGAATAGTATATATCTTTAGAATGGTATACATTCGCTTCTTTTACTCATATAGCTTTATCTTCTTTGTTTGTTGCAGCTGTTGGCTTCAAGTGCCAAGATCCATGTTATACTTTGTGTATGAAGATGAAGAATCTAATAATCATATGTTGGCGACGTTCGTGTTTAGGTAATTTTGTGTCCTTCAAACAGATTTAGTGTATTTCAAGGACTTGAAAAATTAAGCACTCATTAATGTTAAGAATACATTACAGTGTTAGACAGAGGTTGAGGTAGCTGAAAGTTTGACGTCGGTTTCAACAAGCACTATTGAGTTATACAAGTGAGTTGATTTCATAATCTTAATTTCCTTCCATATGATTGTATAGTTCTCAAATCTTTTACTTCAATCTTTACTATGAAAGATAAAGATTCACACACTAATTTACAGAGTAAAGATGCATTTGATCTAGTTTTATTGAATATAAATAGACATCTCTTCTTCTAAATTACAGAGTGAAGATGCCTTTGAAGGCTTTCAGGAGCTTAATCTTCTTCCAGGAGGATACTTCATCGATGTGAGTGACTCTTCTTTGTACCTCGTATAAGAAGAGTTGAGTTGAGATTGAGAAGATGAAAGCAATGGTATGACTTGTGCAAGTTGTGTTTTTTGTTTTCTTCCTGGATTGTGTCACAACTTTTTCTTATTGCTGCATTCATCACTTTTAAAGATGGAGAAAGCAAATGCAAGAAAGACGGTCAAGGTACTGTGATATGTCTTGGTCGAGTTAGAACATTAAGTATTAATAACACTAATCATTAACAAAGTTTCAATCTTGATCTTCCAGTTGATGATGTCTTTGTAGATGCTTCTCCTATGGTTGTTTCAGTGCTAGACGGCTACAAAGTTAAAAGGTTAGTTTTCTTTTTCTTAATTTTTAGGAGTTTCCTCAATAAAGTTAATTGGTCACTGAAATCAAAATAAAGCCATGAATAATCAAATTCACCATATAAAATCAACTAAATATTTCATAGTCTATTTTTACCAAATTTCAAAAAAAATTCTCCTATTAGAGAAATCCGGTTAGGTTGTCCGATTTAATCAAAGAAATCATAATTGCAAAAGTTAACCGACCTTGGATCCTAACATCGTTTGATGATTGTTAGAAATAGTCATTCAATGTGTATTCACATCAATAAGCTAAATTAATCTCAAAAATCTAACGAAAATCATTTCTCATCTTCTATTTATTCACGATTCAATCCGGTTTGAAATCTTATATTGTTTGTTTACTCACAAATTATCTCATCCACGATCTAAATCTATTAGAGATTTTAAATTGTCGAATTACTTAAAGAAACTAGAATCACTTACATAATTGTGAAAACTAACCGGACATGGAATCCTGTCATTATTTGATGATTGTTAGAGATACTCATGTTCAATTTGTTTTCACATCAGTAAGTGAATCAATTTCTAATTAATTCGACATCAACAATAACAAAATCTTCACCGAAAATCATTTCTCATCTTCCCATTTATTCACGATTCAATCCGCTTTGAAATCTTAGATAGTTTGTTTAGTCACAAATTATCTTATCCACGATCCAAACCTATTAGAGATTCAAAGTTGTCGGATTAATCAAAGAAACTTGAATCATTTACATAATTGTGAAAACTAACCGGACATGAAATCCTGTCATTATTTGATGATTGTTAGAGATAGTCATGTTCAATTTGTTTTCTCATCAGTAAGTGTTTCTAATTAATTCGACAACAACAATAACAAAATCTTCTACCGAAAATCATTTCTCATCTCCTATTTATTCACTATTCAATCCGCTTTGAAACCTTAGATTGTTTGTTTATTCACAAATTGTTTTATCTACGATCCAAACCTATTAGAGATTTAAAGTTGTCGGATTAATCAAAGAAACTTGAATTATTTACACGATTGTGAAAACTAACCGGGCATGAAATCCTGTCATTATTTGATGATTGTTAGAGATGGTCATGTTTAATTTGTTTTCACATCAATAAGTGAATCAATTTCTAATTAATTCGACAGCAATAACAACAAAATCTTCTATCAAAAATCATTTCTCATCTCCCACTTATTCACGATTCAATACGCTTTGAAATTTTAAATTGTTTGTTTACTCACAAATTATCTCAATCCACGATCTAAACTTATTAGAGATTTTAAGTCGTTGAATTACTTGTTATAAAAAAAAAAGATGAAAATCATATAATAGATAATAGATTCCGCCATTCCGGTTCAGATTCAAATCCGAAGGCAAGTTGCTGAATTACTTATATATAGTATTGTGTGTTTATAGAGTGTGTTGTCATAATAATTAAAAAAAAAAATCATCATCAAAACGTATAAAAATAGTGTGTTTTACATTTTTACTCAAATTCAGACTCGTATAATATATGTACATTATTGATCAAAATATGATATATAAATTTTCAAACAATTCTTATTTATTTTTTAAACTATGAAATCATTCTCCAAATACACATAATCGAGTTTTCTAGCTAATACTATATTTATAATTATATCTTCCGGCTAGTTGATTTTAATATTATTTTTGAAATATTTTACATTTTTTTTTTTTGTAGAATATGTTTGATAAAAAAGTGTAAGCATGTCAAAGATTACTTACTATAGAAAAAAAATCAAATAATAGATCACAAATTCAGATTCAAATCAGTGATAATCTTTTCATCATCATTATATAAATAACAAAATCTCACGTGGACGGCCTTCTTTATTATATTATTCAATTTGACCGTTGAATAGTCAGTCCTTTTAATCTAGTTTTCCACATAGAATAAAAATAAATAAAACAATGAAACTATAAAACCAATAAAATATTTTGAACACACACGTTGAAAACTTGCCTTTTGTGCACTTATGATTCTCATAAACAAAACTAACAACAAAAAACAATGCTCTCAAAAGTCAAGCCTTTAATAAGAGTCAAAAACCAAAGGCTTGACCTGCGTCGAAAAAGTTGCACATCTTATATAACAACATCAGAACACTCAACTTCACATCCAGAAAATTGTGCTTTATCGCAAAATACATTCAAAAGCTATAATCGCAAGTCTATATGGAAACTACATCGCAGGCGTTTATGTCTCAGAATTACCTTAACGCTCAAGAAACCGCGGCAAGGGCAGCAAAAAATAACCTAAATTCGCTCCATTTGACCCGAAAGCAACATTCAAAGCCCTTGAAGAGGCCTATATCATCCCCTTCGAAGCCAATGCATCCCCAGATTTACCTAGTCGAGCCACTTAACTTCAAAGAGTTGGTTCAGAGGCTAACCGGTGCACCTGAGCACGACGAGGCTGTAACTAAACCGCTCAAGAAGAGTTTGGATGATGCTTCATCGTCTTCGTTTGATCAGTCATCGTCATCATGGGAAGATTTCTCACTTCAAAATCCTGCAAATCTCTCCATATGGTAGCATATATATTTATATATAGTGACATAACACTTTATTTACTCCTGCAAAATCCTTCCTTTGATTGTAATCCTTGACATTCTTGTACTCTTTACCCCTTTAATAAACTAGAAAGATGTAATCACCAAAAACAACAAAAACTACGTTTGTTATGAATTCGATTGGTGATTCTAAATCGTGTTTTAGATTCAATTAATTTTTCTATGTATTTTTAATACAACCATTTTTCCGAAATAAATTAATGACATATATAAAATGAATCGAACTATTTCACATGTTTTCAGTCAAAGTTTTCTCAGTTATTACATTTTTTTTTTACAGGTCCACCATTTATACTGACCGGAGTTTATATATATGCACATTATACTGTATGTGGGAATAATTTGACACTTTCGGATTAAAAAAAATACAGTATATAATTAATTAATGATTCTTTGAATAATCTGACATTTTCCTTTAAATAAATTAATTGAATGAATGAATGATTCTATATAATAACATGTTGGAATAATTTGAAATTCACAACAATTAGAATTATTAATCTAAGGGTTATTAGTCTTTTGTGTATAGATATAATCAAGATGAGCGGTTAGTGTTCTTCTCATTAGGCAACCTTCGTCGTCTTCTTTTCCGCAGCTCTCTCCCACCACGTCATGTAGTTTTGATTCTATCATTTCCTGAAACACAATACAAACGAAAATATATAATCATATATGTATAAGATCTACATAATCGATGTCAAAACGAAAAATCTACATAATCTCTGTTTACGAATAAATGACTAACCAGACTAAGTATGTCGGCCGGAGAGATGGTGAAGGAGGCGAAGTCGGCCGGTTCAGGGCGGGCGGTGCACGTTAGCGTGGCGGCGCATGGAGAACTATCGTTAGCAAAGTTGAGAGATTTTCCATTTTGTGATTAATTATTGGATATAATATTGTCACCAATGACCAAACCATCTTTATATAGAGTCAATCTTGGTCAACCCTTTTCTTATCTTTTTGTTCTTTATTTTAAGAACAAAAATTAGAGTGGTTTGTTCTTATCTTTTTTGTTGTTGTTGTCAATGTTCTTATCTTAAAACAAAACAAAAATAGTACATACAACATATATATATCTCCACTCGTATCCGAAAGAGATTTCAAAAACAAAATGTATATTTTTCAAACAAATATGCCAAATGTATAATCTATATACAGAAAATCGGGTTTGATTAATTTCAGATTATGCCAATACGTTTCTAATGATTAACCATCAGTATAAGATTTTTTAGCTGTATATATATTTGTCATTCAACGACATAATAAGAGAATATCACTAATAATTTTTTTTTATTGAAATATATAGAAGACTATTTGTAGAGTTTGATGATGCCTTGATGGATTGACGTATGAATATTTTTTTGCTGCTAATTGTGAGGGGAGGAGATTGTAAGAGCATCAGCATCCCAGACATGGATCTTCCGGAAGACATGGGTTTTCCGGAAGACATGGGTCTTCCGGAAGACACAAATCTTCTCAAAAAGTTGATGACATGTCGCGACGTAATTCGTCGTGACATAAAAAATTCAATTTACAGACATTGTGTCTGCAATGCGGATGGTCTAATTAGACGAAAACCAAATATCATGAGATAAACGTCGACGTGTGTTACATGAGATAAAAAGTCCACCTTTCAAATTTCTTATGGGCTGACTATACCAATATAAAGGCCCTCTGCAATTTAGGCAATACCATTAACAACTAGAACTCCATTTTATTTTATTTTTAAAGGCCCAATAAAAGGTACACTTGTAACCTAAAACATAGTTTAACCCCCGAATTAAGTTGATCAGTAGTAATATGCAGAAAACTATATATTTTTATTGTATAAGAAATATAAACTAGTGGAGAGAAACACTATCCATTTATTTTTGTCATGTAATATCAAGACGTTGTTGTGTCTGCATAATCATGAATACGAAATAGTACATCTTTGGCAAAAATCAGAATTGTTTTTTACAATTTGCAACTGGTGTATACAAACAAAGTCCCGATTTTTTTAAAAAAATATATTTTTGACATGTATATAACGTAAAACCCCTATTTTTTTTAAAAAAAATGTTAACACATGAAATATACGTTTAGTATAAATTTACATATATAAGATATTTAAATAGTTTGAGATGATCCTGATAAAAAAATATATTGAAACCTATATTCAAATAAATTATCGGAATTAATATTTTTTATGTAGATGAATCAAGAATTAGAATTGTTGGGTGAAATAAATTCACTAGCCGGTCATTGTGAAATCTGGTTCATAAATCACGGTTTAGGCGATTGGTGATTTAATTGAATTCTGTAACGTACCATCTACGTAATCTTCTAGGTAAGAAAGAATCAGGGTTACAAACGACGTACACTCCTGGTCCAAAGAGAATTAGGGTTACCAACGACTGGTTCAAAGAGGATTAGGGTTACGACCGACATACACCATCAAATATCTATATATAGGGAGGTCCTAGAACAAGGATAGAGACAGAACAAACATCAGATAAAAACCCTAGAAGTCATATTCTCGCCGCTCCTTAGAGAGAACGACGGTGAATCTAACAATTACTTACGAGCGATGGAATATACCTACGACGGACATCGCCAGTCAATGATGAACGACAGACGAGATCACCTCTCTACGATATTGATTCATTGTATTTTGGAACAGTTTCAAACCGATATTCTTTGATCAATACGATAATCTTTCTCCTATCATTCCGTAGAACTGTCCATGTACATACCGATTAAAATTTTCCCAAACAAAAATCAAATTTATAGTGAAATTTCACAAATATCTCCAATAAAATCTATCTACCCAGAATTTACTATTATGTAAATCTATTATATAATAGGAGAGTTTTCTCTCAATCTAAAGTGTCCACATCATCAACAAAAAAAAGAAAAGAAAAGAAAATTAAAACTAAAGAAAACTAAAACTAAAGTTAATGACTCAATTAATTCACACTTTGTAATAATTATTATTTTTCATTAAAAAAAGATAGAAGAACACTTACACTAAAGTTGATGACTCAATTAATTAACACACTTTTTATAATTATGATTTTTCATCAAAAAAAATTTTACAAAAAAAAAAATGAGAAAAATACAGCACAATAAAAAAAATTTGAATAGAGATTGGATAAATATAAAATTATATATTAACAAATAGTTAATGGAGCAGTTATTACTTTTTAAGAAATATGGAAAACAATTATCACGTTAAAATATATTAAATGGATCAAAAAGCATTTTTCTAATAGTTACAAATTATTTAGGATAATAAAAAATTACAAGTTAATTGTAATAGTAAATACAAAATTTAAACTGTTTTTACTCAAAATAAGAATAATTATTTTCCAAGAAAAATTTAGACTTTTTAATGAGTTTTTAAGTTACATTTTTTTGCAACAAGTTACACATTTTAAGAAAATAAAAAAAAAAAAATTATGTGTAGCTAAAATCATAATATAATATAGATGAAAAAATATATCATGAGAGAATTTTGTTTTAAAAACAAAAAATAGTAAGGTTAGAGTGCAAAATGTGTCAATAATATATGATGTCCGGTAGATAGAAACGGGTTCAAAGATAAGAATCGATATTTAATAAGCAGATTTGACGTGCATCATAATAGGTGGGAATATCCTCACCACGACAAATGTGTATCACCAGTAAGATTTTTTACGCTTAAATCAGCAAAAAGTTCATGCAACTGATAAGAGAAAGCATAGTGTATGAAAATGAAAAGGAGAAATAGTTCTACAATGAGTTGAAAATCAAATCACTTTCCAATCTTTTATATGTGAGTGAAGAGAAAGTGAAAAGAAATAACTGCCGGAAAGGCAACGAGTGCAAGATAACAAAAGAATTGGCATTCAAAAGTGTTAAAAAATTGACTAAAGTTCATAAATATCTATGCACAAAACTAAAATAAAAATATATATTTTTAATCTTTTTTAGCAAGTGAAATTAATGAGTTTTTTATATAAAAATATTAAATTGTTTGACCATGCAACGTAATTGGTGATATTAGATAAGAACGTTTATGACTTGGTCGACAATTTCTATATATATGGCACAATGCACTTGCTTCGATGGGTAAAACATGCTTACCAAACCTATTGTAACGTCATGAGTGTTATGTTTACACATTTGTATTTACTGATATTTAAACTTGGCCTATTTACATTAATTTCGGGGTGGTGGTAAGTTCTCATTGGTATATAATCATATGTATGATTAGGTTAATAGTGAACATTAAAGCTTCTAAGAAGATATCTTCACGAGACCTGAATCTGGAATAAATTTTCTCTAGGATAAAAGGTCATAAGATGGTCGTCGATGCCGTTTCTTCCTCTTAGAAAGTTTTCACCTGAATGATTTATTGTTTTTTCAAGGAAAAAATTATATTTGGGAATATCTATGTTTTATATCATTTGGTAAAATAAGTTTGTTGTTTCTAAAAATGTTAACATAAATGATTTTAAAAACTTCAAATGATTATATTTATATTCAACGATTCGTATTGATAGCTGTTTAAAAATGTTATCTCGTGCAACGCGCGGGGCATAGAATTACTCTATTACATAATGGGAGAAATTTATTTTAATTTTAGCTATCCACGTCATCACTACAATCTTCTATATAGTAAATGTAATAAAATGCACAATATCATTAAATCAGATTAACAAAAGATATAGTTTATTTCCACGATTTAGCTAAAGTGTAACGAACACTTTTTATAATATAAAGTCAGCAAGCTAATTATATATGTCACCAACAATTGCTAAATTATATATATTTGGATAAAAGATGCATACATAGATATGCTCCATGCATACATTTATGGGAGTGGGATTGGTTGAATTTTTAGAAGCTAGAGAGGATATGTTTTTCGGAGATGGGGAATAAGGAAAAAATCACATATCTTTTGTCAGCGGTCTTTCACGAAGAAAAGCGATACTTGGGCCAAAATATATATAAGCATAAAGACCCAAACATTAAAAAAGATTCCCTATTAGAGGGTGTAATTCTAAACAACCTAAAACTATACGTACATAAAGATATAATTTTAAATACTCAAATATGTACATGTACTTAAATCATTTATCATCAAATGTAAGTGGTTTGTTTAGTTAATGTGTAGACGGGCTGATGAGGTTATAATTGGCCTCAGTATGAACTATAGATTCTGGAACAACAATGTAATATTATACGTTCAACTAAATATGTAACTTATGAGAGATTTGAAATGGTATTAAATAAAAATAAATATAAAACTGAAATTAGAATCACACAGTAGTCACATACAATATATAAATACATAAAAAACAATATTTCAACATAAGTTAACAACATAATTAAGAGAAAACAGTTGTTATATACAAACACTAATGAGGAGAAAAAAACAAAACACATGCATGTACACATAATGTAACTATAAACATAATCCGACTATTAAACTAAAACTCGAAATTAAAAAAAAAAATATTTCCTAAAAAATAGCATATAAACAAATTTATAAAACATGAATGTAAAATAAGTCCGCGCGAAGCGCGGGGATCAATACCTAGTAATATATAATTTAAGTGTTATTGATTCAAATATGTTGAATTTGTAATTCTTAGGTTTTAGTGAGAATATAATATTTTTTGATTTATTGTGCAATATGTGTTTTGATGTTTACACCATATTTTTAATCCGTGCTATGCGAAATCTAGATTCTAACCACGCGGTGTGCGAGACAATAATTTTTATACATTATTTTTTGTAAATATGTAAATTTATATAGATTTAATAAATGTTTGACAACAAGTTTAATATTTGTTTGGCAACATGTTCGGTTTTTTTTTATAAAAAATATAGGATGTTTGGAAACATATTCTAAAAGTGCTTCTGTTTTAATGTTTTAATAGTATAGATGATTACATTACACATTTAAATATCATTCTAAGACTACTTACAATAGGGGTGTTGAAAAAAATATTCAATTGTTGAATTGCTTTAATGGATGTGTTGAAGAGAGTGTTGAATCTTATATGAATTAAACTCAGTTGAATAGATTCAGCATGTTGAAAAATGAAAAATGGTGGGACAAGGTGCCACATGGACCAATTATATCTACTCGAGGAGAGAAAGTGTTAATTTATATCAACTATTTTATAGTAAATTATTATTTTTAAAAATATTTGTATACCAAAATTTATATCAACAAGTGTAAAAATTAAGTGGATGTTGAATTATTATGTGGAAGAAAGAAAAGATAATGCAAAATGTTAAAAAGTAAAAAGTAAAAAGTATGGTGTTGAATTAAGAAACCATTGTTGATAGTAAGAAGGGAGAGTTACTTAAATAGCATGTAAATTAGGTAAAATGACTAGACTAATAACAATTTGTTTTTTATTACTGAAATGTTTTCCACACCCAGAATGCCCTTATAAGCATTTGATAACAAAAACGTAATTACAGGAATGTCATTACTTTTTTTTCAACATCAGCGAAAAAACAGGCGTGGCGCCTACGTGGCACAAAAACAGCCTACGTGTATTATGAAAGTCTGCCGCAGAAATTTCTCGTTGTAATGACGGCAGATTTACAGGACGAACGGCTGATTTAAAATAACGGCCGACTTATTAGTTGGTCGGCTGATTTATATTCATAAGTCAGCCAGAGGTCACAACAGACTTATATGAACCTCGACCGACTTATGAATTATCGGCTGACTTAGGAGTACACGACACGGCTGATTTTTATTTTGACGACCGATTTATGAAAACTTTGGCTGACTTATTGCTATGACATGGCCGATGATATAGCCATATATTGCATTGTTTTAGCACGCATTTCATATAGGTTTAAGATCATTTGCATGCATAATCATGGTTTTATCTTGCATTTAGGTCTCATTTAGAGTTTAGGACATTTGCATGCATAATCATGGTTTTATCTTGCATTTAGGTCTCATTTAGAGTTTAGGACATTTGCATTAGGTCCTAGTGAGTTATTGCATGTTTTGGAGCGTTTTCAGGNCAACGATTCGTATTGATAGCTGTTTAAAAATGTTATCTCGTGCAACGCGCGGGGCATAGAATTACTCTATTACATAATGGGAGAAATTTATTTTAATTTTAGCTATCCACGTCATCACTACAATCTTCTATATAGTAAATGTAATAAAATGCACAATATCATTAAATCAGATTAACAAAAGATATAGTTTATTTCCACGATTTAGCTAAAGTGTAACGAACACTTTTTATAATATAAAGTCAGCAAGCTAATTATATATGTCACCAACAATTGCTAAATTATATATATTTGGATAAAAGATGCATACATAGATATGCTCCATGCATACATTTATGGGAGTGGGATTGGTTGAATTTTTAGAAGCTAGAGAGGATATGTTTTTCGGAGATGGGGAATAAGGAAAAAATCACATATCTTTTGTCAGCGGTCTTTCACGAAGAAAAGCGATACTTGGGCCAAAATATATATAAGCATAAAGACCCAAACATTAAAAAAGATTCCCTATTAGAGGGTGTAATTCTAAACAACCTAAAACTATACGTACATAAAGATATAATTTTAAATACTCAAATATGTACATGTACTTAAATCATTTATCATCAAATGTAAGTGGTTTGTTTAGTTAATATGTAGACGGGCTGATGAGGTTATAATTGGCCTCAGTATGAACTATAGATTCCGGAACAACAATGTAATATTATACGTTCAACTAAATATGAAACTTAAGAGAGATTTGAAATGGTATTAAATAAAAATAAATATAAAACTGTAATTAGAATCACACAGTAGTCACATACAATATATAAACACATAAAAAACAATATTTCAACATAAGTTAACAACATAATTAAGAAAAAACTGTTGTTATATACAAACACTAATGAGGAGAAAAAAATAAAACACATGCATGTACACATAATGTAACTATAAACATAATCCGACTATTAAACTAAAACTCGAAATTAAAAAAAAAATTATTTCCTAAAAAATAGCATATAAACAAATTTATAAAACATGAATGTAAAATAAGTCCGCGCGAAGCGCGGGGATCAATACCTAGTATAAGTATAATTAACAGGTATGATATATATATATTAAAAACAAAAAAGTTAGACAAAAAAAGAGATATATATATATATATATATATAATCGCTAATCGCAATGTATATTTGCATCCCCACCACTATATAATGTTAATATCACGAGAATCCGCTCGACCCTTAAAGTTGTAAAGCAAAAGAAATCGAAAACTATTTAACTTTTTTTTTTTCAACGAAATATAATTATATTAATTTGAAATTAAAAAATCTGAATACAAAATATTGGTTAACCAATAAGATGGATAAATACAATCCGAAAAATAAATATCGTTTGGTGGTCATTTTCGTGCTAGTAAGTGAGCAGTCTCATTTGATCGTCTATTGGTATGAGCAATCGTATGGTTAGTGAACTTAGAGCGCCAAATATTAATATCATCAATCAAATTCATGATCGATATATCCTTATGTGAATCGTGTAACACGTCGACCAAATTTTTGCAATCGCCTTCAAAACAAATCGATTCAAAACCGAGGTTCCAAACACTTTGTAATGCATGTAGAAAGATTTTTCCTTCAGCTTCAAGACTAGACAATGCATTTGGTAACTTAGCCGAACCCCATAATTTAGCTGACCCATAATGATCCCGAACAATCCAACTTCCGATGACTCGTCTTGTCTGTGGGTTGTATGCTGCGTCATAATTATATTTTAGTGACTCTATTTTTGGTCGACTCCAACACGAAATAAATCGATTATTGCGAACAGAAACATGTTGAATGTTTATCTCCTTATCTTTTGTCAAATTCTCTATCCGTTCATTTACATCAGCCATGGCGTATGAAAATCTCATTGGTTTAATTCGAATTTTTTGGAAAATTAAATTATTTCTCGATTTCCAAATTCGCCACATTAACCAAAACGGTAAAAGCTTTTGTTGTTGTGTTAAATCCGTATTGTTTTGTATATCCACTCTTTTTTTTTTGCTATTAACATTCTTAAAGTATCAGTCGAAAACTATTTAACTAAAGATACTTTACGTCATATAGCGTATCATTAATTACATTTGACCATATGCATGGAACATATACAATACACACTGTCCATATTTAGATAATCGAGCTTTGAGGAGAACCCTAATCTTTTTATATAAAAAATATAGGAGAACCCTAATGAAGCACCAAATGACGCCACGCGATAAATCTCAATGAACACTCCACCAGTCCACAAACATATAGAAAACAAGAAAACAAAAAGAGATATCTAACAAAAGCCACAACTAGTGGATTGATAACGTTACTAGATCTGCATCCATTTTCTGATGTGTATACACGCACACACATAAAAATATGTGTTATTGAGATGACGTTGGAAGACGACAAAACTTAAAACATTAAGGTTTTGTTCTTTAAATGATTTAGCGATGCATTTAGGTTTTTACCAATTTAGAAAAAGTTTCGTTAGGTTGTAACGCGTTAGTATAAAAGTTATATGAAAAAGTTTTAGATACCCACACGGATATGGACTTATGCATTAAGGTTTATTTGAAAATTTGGGAAAAGGCCTATTCGTGGATTGGTTTTTTTCTAGAGATTAGTCAGATTCATAGTCTTTGCATAGACTTGGAATTACCCTGAATCAGCAAAAAAAAAAAAAAAAAAAAGACAGGATCTGCCCTAAACTTTTTATTAAAGTTTTCCCCCTCGACTTTAATTAAAAATTGAATCTTCTTTATCTAAAATATGACCTAACCGTAGCCGTCGGCTAATAGCATATACAAGCGGTGAGCTAGTTTTCGTGGATTCTATTAACTTCTTTAAGAAATTTTAAGATTTTAAAATAAACGTTTTCTTTTACTTTTTAAAGCCGTTTTCTTTTACTTATCAGAATGTTCTAGTCAAGTATACGAATATAGTTGGAAAAATAAAAATTGGTCGATTCTTCGTAAGTATTTGACTGTACGTATATATATAATCAATTGTACATATATAGAGATCCAAACTGATATGTCTTTGCCTCAAGCAAAGGGAAGTTCGTTGATTAACATAAGGGTAAAGAATAATGCCTTTAATGATTCGCATGGCCATTGTTTGAAGTTATATCCATGAAACTATATATAAAAATTCTACAAAATATTTACAATTTTATAAGAAGTATTAATGTGTATAGTTTAATTGTTTTGTTTGTATGTACTATAGTATCACCACCGTGTCATTGTCCGAAGTCAATGACAATGGATGTGAATTAAGATAAAAAAACACTATTGACAATAAAAATAAAATTTAAATCAAATATTTTTAATTACCTAGTTAAAACTTAAAACATATATTCCATAATATTTAGTTGATCAATCGGTGCATCTATCCGATAAATATGGACATGTTAAAGATCGCAATAAATTGTTGTTTAAACGAAACGCGAATCTTTGAAATTATTATGTTAATTGAAATTTGGTAAGATCATAAGCCATCAAAAGTTCATAATTTTGTCAAAAAATTTTTTAACATGCGACACATTGACCGGTTCGTAATAAGTTTATTTCTCAGCGGATAACTATAAAACTTTAATGTAACTACAAATTAATGTATATTTGAAACATGCTGTGACTTGATATGTTTGTTTAAAAAGAAATTGGCATTATTGAAAAAGCTAATATGTAAAGCTTTTTCATTAGACATTTTACATGAGACCGAACCAAAGACTTATGATGATGTGCTGATTCACATAATACTGTAGTATATATGCATATATGCAATGGAATGTTGATTTATATTATGAAAGAAAAAGAAATATTTTTAAATAGCACAAATTTTAGTTTTGTTCTAAATCTATCACATCAATTTAAAGTTCTAAAATTTTGTGTGAAAAACACTTGTTTACCTTAAAAAAATTACAAACAAAGTTAAAACATTATGTTTGTGTAATCCGTTACAAAAAATAGTAATGCTACATTTGGAATACAAATTTAAAAATGTGTTATTTTAGAGAATTGTTTAAAAAAGAAATTGGGATTGCCGACAACAACAAAAATATTGAAAAAACTAATATGTGAAGTTTTTTTATTGGACATTAAAGTTTGATTTCACATGAGACCGAACCAAACATTTAGTCTGGCTAATTATAAAAAGCTTCGTGCATATTATTATAAAGTTTGTATATATATATATGGCCGTTGCTCCTCATATATTTATCTAATACTAAATAAATTCTGATAAAAATTTTACCATTGTTTACAATAACAGCTTATCTAAATTTTTGATTTAATAGTAAATTAACGAAGTTTTCACATTTCTCTGTATTTAATTTTTTTGATTGAATTAACTAATTTATAAATACTCTAAATTTGCTATATATATACTTCGAATCGGTAAATTACTAATTTATCTTTGAATGTTTCCGTGTACAAAGCAAGTATATATACATTTTAGTCGTAGGTTATAGGGTTCTTTACAAAAAGCATTGGTTTCATCTTTCGTGCAAAGCACCAGTTGGATTCAGTTAATTGGAAAGTGTTCCTTAGATTCTTTATTTCTTTTCGGTTTATTAATTTATACGTTTTCTCCATCTTTTTGTCTACTTTTTCCCACGACGATTGAAATGATGATTCTAGTCCCTCTCTCGTGTCCATCCCGTGTAAAAAGAAATTTAATATAAAGAAAGATTTTCTTTTTCTTTAAGAAAGATGATTAATCAGTGAACAAAAACAAATTTTACTCTATTGTGGCTGTCAATATCATGACAAGTATATATATGTCCACATACAAATTTACTATACTTTTTTTTTTTTGACCAAACAAATTTACTATACTTATTTTAGAAAAAAATAAATAAAGCGATCACTGCGATAATTTTCATACAAAACGTCATTTTTATTTTGACGTATGGTAAACTTATCGATGTGAAGCGAGAGAAATAAAAAGAATTACAATGCGGTTCAAATGTTCGTGAAATGTTTTCGTGTTTGAATTAAAGTATTTATTTTTTGTTGAATCTTCTAACAAGAAAAAAAAAATTATTATTCGATTTCGATATGAAAGGTAAACATTTTCTAGGAATATAAAAAGGAGAAAAAGGAGTAATACCCTAAAATACCATATTTTCGTTCTAAACTTAAAATTTGCCCAAAATATCACAAATAATTTTGTGAAAAACATATTTACACAAAAAATTATAAATAAAGTTTAAACTTTATATTTGGGTTCCACTTTTGCAATTTAGGGTTTAGATTTCCCCCATTAAAAAGAGTTTTAAAGCATTTTAAAGATAAATTTTGTGCTATTTTGGGCAAATTATAAAAATTGTGCTAAATTTGGAATACAAAGTTAAAAAGGTGGTATTTTTGAGAATTGTCGTATAAAAAATATCCCATTTTCCAAAATATTAAAACGTGTGAAATGTGGACTGTTTTCTTCATCATTAAGCTATTACAAACATTTAGTTATTAAAAGTTACAAAATTTAAATTTAAATTTATGTTATATGGACCCAAAACGAGTTATGGTGTCCCACAAAATATTTCCAACTTTTACAAAAGTTGACTCTACAAATAAAAATTTATCGTTTTTAACCCCACCATAGTGCAACATGACTCAAAAGTTGTTTATACAGTATAAAATACGGTCGTATATCGTATTTGTAAAATGACAAAAATACCACTCTCTGTTTGTCCATAAATATCAGCCTCCAACAATGCAATTCTTCCCTTTTCCCCTTCTAATCTCTCTCATCTCTCTATTAGAAAAAAACTTATGCAATTATGTTGTCCACTGTACCGGCCTTTTCCTTCTCCGAACCGGGTTTGGTTAATCAATTCTCGGGTTTCCAAACCGGGTTCACTCCGTGGGAGTGGGACTGCTCTGATCTCTTCTCCGTTAACCAATTGTCTCTTGAACCGGCCGTCCCTAGCCCTTGTTATGGTGAATCCGACAGTGATCCTGTCAGAACTAATTCCTGTTTTGATGACATTAAAATCGGTTCTGACGAATCTTGTGTCGGTTTCGTCAAAACTAAACCCGGTTTTGACGACGCTCTACCGTACTCTCGGGTAGACGAACCGGACTCCGACGATCCAAAACACTCTACAGCCGTCGCGAATTTCGGTTCGGGAGAGCAAAACCATAACCGGTATAAATTGAGCCAACCGGAGATGACCGACGAGCGGAAGAGGAAGAGGATGGAATCGAACCGGGAATCAGCGAGACGGTCGAGGATGCGTAAACAGAGTCACATTGATAACTTACGGAACGAAGTAGACCGACTCGATTTGGAAAACCGCGAGCTCGGGAACCGGCTCCGGTTAGTTTTATACCAGCTTCAACGAGTGAATACGGACAATAACCGACTCGTGACGGAACAAGAGATTCTCCGGCTGAGATTGTCGGAGATGCGGCGGATTCTGATTTTCAGACAACTTCAGCAACAGCAACAATGGGAATTCAGTAATCGGAGAATGAATATGACTGAACAAAACCCATCTTCGATCATATGATATAAGAAAAAACTAAAATTTAGAACAATACCCCCAACAGATGAAAGAAAAAACTCTTTCTGTGTCTCTCTATCTCAATATGTAAATGAAATGAAAGGCTAGGGAGAGAAAAAGAAAGTGATAAGTTTTCGAATTTTCTACTTTCTCTCTCTATTTGCAACTCAAAGAGAAGAAGAAAAAAAGAAGTTTTTTTTTGTTTGCCTCTCTCGCAGGAATGATCGTTGTCGTGTTATGATAAAATATAAATAACTAAAAGAGTTATTAAATTAATTATCCAATGATTTTATAATATCATAGTGGAAAGGCTTTGTGCGTATTGACATCATGCCCCATGAGGAACCATAACGTTAAAGTTGTTTTGGTTTGTGCGTGAGGTTAATGTATTCAGTTTCATTGTTTTTTCCTTGTTGTTTTTCTAATTTGTCCTTGATATTATTATTTGTCTTATGCGATCCTAGTAGAGAAGTTGGGCATAGTGTTATTTCACTTTGTTTTCTATAGTGCATATACATATACAATATAAATAATAGGTAATTCATGGTATTGGGCCTCATCAATGGGCTTACGTTTACTTTTTTTTATTTGGATTTGTTTTATTCTTTCCGTGAATTAGGATATGCTTTTTTATTTAGTGTATTGTTTAATACTGTAATTAGTAAAATTAATCTGTTTAATAATTAGTAAAATTAATTTTGAATTTAATTGTTAGATTGCTGATGTGAACACCCTAACTTGAGAGAGAACTCTCCTATTATATTATTTGATTTGATAATTTTTACCCCAAAAAGCAATTATTTGATTATTAAATTCTAACATTAAACCAAGTCTAATAAACCGGTTAACCGTAGTCGGAATAATAATAATAATAAACCGGTTAACCGTAGATATCAATCTCAGGCCAAAGCGATTTTTGGATCTGTGAGGCCCAATAATATTTTAGGTCCTCAAGTCCATATACGTTTGAAGAGCATCTAGATTCTAAAATCCTAAACCTTCCCCTTGACAAAGAGGAATCGCTTAAGAAGAAAACCCTAATGTGGATCTAACTAGAGATTCGAAGAGGTTTTTGCTTCTTTTTTTTCTGGCTGTACGACAATTAGAATCAAGATTGTGATCATCATCAAACAAATCCAGAATCTGGAATGCGGAAACGGATAAAGAATCGGGTTTCTGAAGAACAACGATTTGAAAACCTTTCTCTCCTCTAATTTCCTTTTTAAGCTTATAAAGAAACTAAAGGAACAACAAAGAAGAGCAATGCACCAAGAAAGAAAGAAAAAAAACAGAGCTTTTTTCCCCCAAATTTTCACCTCAGGACAAGTTTCAGTTTCAGGTTGTGTAATGGAAGTAGTCGCCATTGTTTCTGTTGTTATCTGCGATGGGGCTGCTTACGGAGCTGCTGTTAGAGAGTGAACAAAAAGTGGACTTTTGCAAAACCCCTGTAGGAGAAGATCCCAATGTAGGGCTATTCGTCGTGCTGTTTAGTACTTCGCCTAGAGGACCTCCTAAGGAGCTTCCCCATGAGATTGGTATCCAAGTATTCACCTTTTTCACAGGCTCCAGTGTTTCCTCGGTTTGTATTGACACGTCAAACTCGCGCGATAGCCTGAGAGGCGAGAGCGTGATTTTGTCTTGGTCAGTGTTGTGTGTGGAGGAAGGTGAGGATGATGCTATTGGAATTGACATTGAAAGCTGCGTCCAATCCGATTTCAGCTCTCCAGTCCATGAGTTTTGATTGTGATTCCCCGGATGCTTATCTTGGTTGCTGCTAAAGTCCAAGTATGATGATCCATAACTCTTTCCGGAATTCGGGTTGAGTAACGAATGAGAGGAGATGTGTCCAAACTCAAATGGGTTGTGGTTGTTGTTTCTGTGTTTCTGATGAACTACGGGAGATTCCTTGGGTTGTTGTAAACTGACGGTAGAAGGATATATCGAACTTCCTAGCGGATTTCGAACTCTGTTTAGCAAGAATCAGTAGAGTAAGCTATGAACATAAACCGACGAATATGCAAAAGTATCAAAATATATACAGATGTATTTACTCACCTGTTGTTAGATAGAGAATCTGTAGAAGGATTGATGTATTGTCCTCCACGTGCGAGGCTGCGGTTGCTTGATGCACGGACATTGCTCCTGTTACTAGCACCAGCGACCACAGACTTTTGCGGCGTTGCAACCGCTTTGGACGCAGCAGCAGCGGTGACTTCCACAGGCTTTCTTGAACGATGGCGGCCTCTGTTGATATGTCTTTCACAGTATTTCTGATCAGGAACAGCGTCTCTTGAGCACCGCCATTTCTTCCCATCTGTTCTACGGCATCTCCCGGGCTCGGGATCCATGTTTCCTCCCGCGAAACCTAGATGGAAAGATCCCCATCCGACTGCATAAAGCCAGAGAGAAAAACACTCATTAACCATTCATTGCTAACAAACTCCCCTTAAAGCACAAATCTTGGAAACCCTAAAGAGCAAACCATGTTTTGAAGGGACATTTTCAACCAAAATGACATCAAAGAGCACATACATTGACAACAAATCACTTAAAGCACCAAAATGACATCAAAGAAGAGCTGAAATTAGATTATTGGATTGATGGAAGTTCTTAAGAGTTAAAACCAACCAGACGACAAAAAGAGTTGGAACAAAATCCCAAAACTTTCATCCACAAACATTATGATCATCAATGGAAACTTATCTGCAACTAGAAAGAAATGGAGCTTACAAGAACTAGGAGGCAAAGATCCATAAGGGTAAAAAGACTTCTTGATAGAGATGAGCAAACTAGAAGGAACAGGGACATTGGCTGTGATATACTTATAGATCAACGCCTGTTGCTCTAGCTCTGCCCATTGAGTCAATGTAAAAGGTCCTTTAACTCCTGTGATGTTCCCTTGCATGCTCATGTTCATCATCATTCCACCGGAACCATATCCTCCTGCGTTCCACAATAAAATGTGTTAACAAAAACCAAAAACTTGAGACATTTACATTAAACCCATTTCACCAAATCTAGGCTAAACCAAAGCCCATGTTCTGTTTTTCTTCAAGAAAAGAATAAACATTTACAGACCTGAGCTTCTACAATAAGAAGGTGGAATCTGGTGAAGAAACGGCGAGAGAGAGCTCTTGTTGTTGTTATTATTATCCAAACCGACATATTTACTCAAATCGAGAGCTTCTGGTTTATCTGAGAAGCTAAGCATGTGTTCTTGCCGGCGAGAGTCAGGGGAGAGAAGAGAAGCAGATCTCATAAGAGGAATGCCTTGATGAAACGACATAGTTTTGCAATAAGCAGCTGCCAAAGAGGAAGATAAGTTTTCTTCTTCTTGTTGTGCTGTTGTTGTTCTAGCTAGGTTCGAGCTTCGTTGCAAGCAATCATCACCGTCGAATCTGGATCCGTTTTGTTTAGATCCTCCGAGCTCTTTTTGACCCGGTAACCCGTTTTCATTACTAGTAACCGACCCGAGAATATGAGTCCCAATATCCATAAAAAGAAGTATTAAAAAAAAGAAAGAAAGCTAGATAATGACTTGAGAGAGAGTTGCCATAGGAGGAAGAAAGCTTGAGAAAAACTCAGAAGAGGAGAGAGAGAGAGAGAGACAGAGGGAGAAGAACGAGGCGGAAGTTTTATTTTTGTGAAAGAGATATTTTTTTTTTTTGTAATGAAAAAAATATAAGTATATGATAATTGGGAAGTGAGAGAGATGAAGCTTTGGGAGGAGACAAGAATGGTACCTAAAAACACAATACGGATCTCGGACATGTTAGGACATATTTATCCATGCTTTTTTTATTAAAGTATTAATTTTGCTTTAAATTCTTCTTTGTTTATGGAGAAGTATTGTTTTCGCTAAAGGTAGCTTACAATTTTTCATTTAAATTATTAGTAAAAGTAATCCCCTTATACATTACCTATCGACGTTGATTAAATATAGTCGATGTTTTAAATATCCGAGTTGGAATCTTAAGTTTTGTAAAATATGGTCCTAAATCTCATCATTTGAGTATGGTCGTAGTTTTTCTCTATTAGAACACGAGATGTTTAAATATAGGCTATTTGTATATTATTTGAAATATTGGGACATTTTCCCCAATTTGTATGCTGTTTCTTTATCGGGGTTTTTATTTAAGTTTTTACTAATTTTCTTTTCTTGTTGATATATTGGCAAAACTAGCTGTATTGTTGTTAAAAAAGGGAAACTAGCTGTAACCTATGGAGTTATTAGATAGTTTGAGTAATATTCCTAAGAAAAATATTCACGATTTATAAAATCAAGCAACACATTTCCTTATGATTAATGCATTTAGGGGGTTATTGGTAGATGGATTCTTAAAGAGTTTTGAAATTTTGGTTTATGAATTCTTATATCCTTAGCAAAATTCATTATTATTGGTTTGATGAATTTCAAATTTCTTGTTATTCAAAAAAATTTGGTTATAATTGATTTTGTGATTTTATTAAAATATAGTGTTATTAGAACATGAATTATTTACAATTTTTATTTATTAAACACAACTTTGAGAATACTATGGATATCCCTAAGATTCTTATAGTTTTTATAATTAAACTTTTTTAATACACAAAACTCTCTACAAATTCAATAAATCTATCTACTTTTAAAATCATACTCCCTCTTTTCTAATATATGTTTAAGGTTTTTCTATACATATTAATGATTCATTTGTTTATTTTTCCATAATAAAAACGTTATTTATTATCCATTTAAACACAATTCAACCAATAAAAAAATAATCTGCAGAATAGAGATAGTCAAAAACAATAAAAAATTATTTAATTTTATATTAAAAACTGAAAACATCATTTTTATTTGAGAGAAAAAAAAACCTTAAAACATCACTTTTAAAAAATGGAGATAGTATATTATTTTTTGGGGTATATTTATATCGTTGTAGTTTTGCAATGCCTCTTTACCCGAATTTGCAGAAGGAAACAAAAGGATATACTTTAAGTGAGATTGTATATATATATATATATATATATACAATTGAGATTTTTAATCTAGGAAAACAAATAATACAATTGTCCTATTCATATAATAAATAATAGTATTAGTGGAGTACCAAATATTTATCAAGATTCACGTGGTTCCAGTGATATATTTGGACCATCTTGGTCTTCTACCCGAGGATTTTGGTTATATGGAAATGGAATGGGCCATTTTATTCTTGATTCAATGTCTTGGGTGATGTAACATCAATGGTTACTGGTTAATACATGTTCAGACTCATGAAATCAAGTGTAAATTAAGCAAACAAACAAAATTAGTTTGGTTATATATAACCCTATTGTTTTGATGTGCTTAGTAAGCGTTTTTGGGGTCGGCCATGGATTTAGTGTCCTTCAATTCGATTCAGTTATGTGAACCAATTTATTTCGGACTAGTCGGCTTTTGTTTTGACATAATCATTTCTGTGATTATAAATTTGTGGAAAACTCTTTATCAATATTTTTTTTTCATCATTCATCTAATTAATATGACGTTACAATAAGTTAGGCATAGTGCTAACAGATAAAATAGTTTGAATATCCAAAACCTTATTAAACCAATTAAAAATCATTTGTTTTAGTTACAAGACTTACAAGATATCAAAGTTTAAGTATAGCGAAAATAAACTTATTATTGTTAGAATTTGTTATCAATATAGATAATTTTGAAATATTGTGTACAAACTTGCAAAAAACACACACACACAAAACAACAAATTTAACAGCATAGCTGTTTAAATTTATATCTCATACAAGATTATATCGAAAACATTAATACAAATGCTTTGTATTACATCAATACAAATTGCTTAAAAAAGATTGTAAGGTTTAAAGCTTTGTTTCAACGTTGTTTAATTGATATAGGAAAAAAAGTAGAATATATTAGAATACTAACGTAGCTTATGGAGAAAAGTGGATTTAATAACAATGGAAAGAAAGAGTGTTACTACCAATACCATCCAACAAGAAACGTATATGTTAGTTAAAGCTTTGCTTGAATGTCCTAAAAAAAGAATTTAACTCACAAAAAGTCACAAGTGGTGCGCATGCATCGACGATGTAAATAATTATCACTCCAAATAATTACCTATTTTTTATAGAATAAAATTACGTAGTTAGTTACAAAACATTGAAGTTGGTTTTATATCAACACACATACCATATAATTCTGTGAAATCATTATTTGCGTTATATATTCTCATATTTTGCAAGTTTAATGATAAAAATTGTACTAATTCAATGTCTCTAATATAGAATTAGGGTTTCGAGTGATAATTTATGAAATGATAAATTAACATGATTGCACTATTTTCATAAAAAAAAATTGTCATAGAATCATTGTTTATATTTATTGTTAAGTTTTATGAGTTTATAACTCAAAACTAATTGGTTATGAATGGGTGATTCATGTCTTTTATATATTATTTATGTTCTTTAAAAAAAAAATATTTATTCTTAACAAGTTTTTTCAAGATTATGGCTCTTACGGTGCATCTCCAACCGAATTTTACTCCATAATCAGCAACATATTTTAATTAGGTCATTCAATTAGTATTAAATTACATTAATTCTGACTCAAAATTAATTGATTATTAGTGAACTAACTCATATTTCTAACATCTAGATGTGAGATTCCTAACATCTAGACATTTTGCATTTTTGAAAAAGAAAAAAAACGACGAACATAAAACTAGTTTTTATTTCATAAATTTCACAGTTACTTCAAATGGCGGATTAACTCCATTTTCCGTATTTTAAAATGATTATGCAATGTTATCAACGAGATTGTAGTTATAAATAATTTTGCTGTTTTGTAAAAGCAATGGTTGTTACTTGTTAGAAGAGGAAGTGACTAGCTAATACGTACATAGATAGTTCTACATTTACTTTTGCGGGCTACCTTTGGTACGTTTCCTAGTCTCCTCTTTCGAATAGGTTTCGACCTATATCCCCAGCTTACAATACCAAAGATAATAAACAAAACTAAAGATGATAAAACCAATTATTTATGCAACCAAGGCATTTTTGGGAAATGGATGCATACTTTTTCTTCATAAAATATCTAAATATTTTACACTTCTTGATAGTCTACAAAGATATAGATGTTACAGATAACTACACGAAATTGTCTTTTTATTTCCGCGAACCCCAAATTAGATACTAATTTTAGAATATACTCCGGAGTATATGTTTTGTACGAATTTTACATTGTTGAAGTATATATGTACTTAAGGATCAGTAAACCCAAAACTATGTACAATTATACTCCATCGGTTTTTTAAAGAATTATTTTTCGGGTATTTCACACAGTAAAAAACAACAAATTATTACTTTTTGCTTCATTTTTAATTTTATTAATTATTTTTTGTTTGTTAAATTCTTTTCCCTATAATATTGTTTTATTCTTTTCAATGTTCTTACCCAAAAGTTTGTCATTAATTATTTTTATAAAATGAAATACATTAAATAGAATGTATAAAATCAATCTGTTTGGAACAAGAAAAAAACTTTAAAAACTAATTTTTCAAGGAATAAAGAGAGTATAATTTCGCCTTTTAGCGGACCGGTTATGTCGTTCCGCATATTTGTATCAACCTTCAAATTTTCTCAAATCGCATTTAATGCTCAGTCTTTTTGTTTATTACTGATAAAAAAAAACATGATAAAGTTGTTAAATGTTTTTTTGGTTAATGACTGCATCACTTTATTCTGTATTTTTCTACGATTATGCTTTTCTGCAATACTACCAATAAAAACCTTAGCAATATATTCGTTTTGATTCGAATAAAACCAATATCAAGTAACCAATTTTAGATATATATTCATCTAAACAATTTTGATAACCGTCAAATATATTTATACTGTATCTATATTTTAATAGCTCGATTCAGAATATCATCTCCTATTAGATTTTTGATTTTAAACCCTTGGTAATGATTTTTTTATAAATTATATCGGTTTCTATCAATTTTTTTTGTCATCATTTTGGACCACAAGAGACTGGTCCAATAGCCAAATATCTCATACATAAAGGACATGTGGAGTCAAATTCGACACCACCAGTAAAATGACAGCAGAGGTGTGATAACTGATAGTAGGATTTTTGCAAGTCCCAAATCAATTACTCAAATCCCACTCATGTCATTGTGGTATTTAATATATCGAACCAAATAGGCTAAGATTGAAACACTAAGAATACATGAATCTTCTTGAGCTAGAGCAAATGTTTTTGGTTTTTATATTTTGAATCAAGAAAATGAAATGCAAGAAAGAAAACAAAGATAGAAAGTTGGAAAATGAATCAACCATGAAGAAGATGATTAATGAACAAACAATGATTATAAAGATTGAATTAAACACTATCCTAGAACATGGAATTCCCAATTATGACTAATCCACTCCCGTGGCACTAATCACTTTGTTAATCACCAAATCAAGAACAAACTCCCGTTTGTGATAAGATGATTAACAAGCATTAATCTCCAATTCCACTTAGCTCACTAATCACCCTAGACATCAACTCTCGTTGGCTAGGCAAGAAAAGCTCACAAAAGGTTTGGTTCAAGCATTTCATCGAACACCTATCGGGCGTGAAATGCTTAAGCTCTAGTTTTGATCTCTCAATCCAAAACTAGCTTTAAGATCAACCTAAGTGAAGGATCTAACAAGATGCAACCTAAATCATCATCATCTAATCACCAAGACAATTAACAAATGATGCAAATGCACTCAATCATTGCTATTCCTTAGGCATGAGATCCATAATCTTGATTAATCCTATGTCTAGGCACTAATCACTTCACTAATCATTAATCCCATTAGCAAAATGGTCATTTGTGGAACAACAATTAGCAAGCATTAAGATTTGTAACAAGATCAACCAAAAGAATGCCTTAGACAACTAATTCATTAGGCTAAGAACACAAATCCTTTGAATAATTGATCTTGGCATTTCATCGAACACCTTGTGTGCATGAAATGCCTAAGGTCTAAATCCACTTTTTCAAGCTAGATCTAGCATTAAACACATTAAGCAAAGAAGGAATGCAAAGACCTAATACCTAAGCATCACAAATCAATCATCAAGCCATCAAAAATCAAGCAAACCAAAATCCAACAAAAAGGTTCTAAGGCCTAAAGAACATGAAGAACAAAAGAGAAAAAGACATAAAAATAAAGAAATTGCATAAATAAAAGATAGAGTTGAAGAAATCTTCTCTAGAATGGCATAGATGTGAAGAACAATCCAAATCCCTCAAGAGAGAGAGTTAGGGTCGAGCCCCCACTCTTACAAGAAGAAAACTTAGGTTTAGAAATGTCTAAAATTTGCATAAATACACAAAGTGTTCGAACCGGGTCGACCCGAGGCAAATCGGGTCGGATCTTGGACTGGGCAGAGTTGATATGTGTCCACTAAATCGATGATAACTCCTGGAATATTACTCGGAATGAGCTGAATCTTCTTGCGTTAGAAAGCTAACTCAATTTTGCATGACTTTTATCAAGAGCTCAGATTAAACTGGGCGTGATAAGGCTTCCATCCGATATGATCTTTCAGCTGCTTCGGACTGCCTCTGCATTTTCCGACAGTGATATATCTTTAGTAAATCACCCGTATCTCCTGAACCTGATATCCGAATGACTTGATTCCAGCTGATCTGAACAGCTCACTCACTCCTCTACAACTTCAATGAATACCATTGAAGCTGAATCAGGCGGGAAGGTTCTCTTCCGGCCACATCTTTGAGACGCTTTGGGTGAACTCTTCCTTCTCCTTGTCCAAGTCCGGAAGGTTTCAACTCCATGTCCCCAAATGTTCTCCAAAACACCTAAAATAGAATCCAAAATATGCAAGAACTCACTATGACCTAATGCAAATGTCCTAAACTATAAATAAGATCTAAATGCAAGACAAAACCGTGATTATGCATGCAAATGGCACAAAACTCTAAGTAAAATGTATGCTAGAACATGTAAAATATATGAATATCAACTCCCCCAAACTTACTTCCTTGCTTGTCCTCAAGCAACAAATTAGGAAACAAGAAAGGGAAAAAGGTTGAAATGAGAGCTCAAATCCACAACATCATCGAAAAAGTTCAAATTCAATTGCCAAGTTACTAGCTCCAAGATGCGATCAAACAAGTCTACTCAAAATGAGCTAGCCATATCCTTCCCTACATGAATCAAACTCAAGCCTCGACCTACACAAGCAATCATTTCATCCAATCCTTTGACATTCATTAAATCGTTCAAGTGAATCATGTTTATGCAAGACAAGTGAATTCATTTGGCTAGGGTGAATGTCTTGAGATTAAGATGATCTCAAACGTATGGGCTTATTCCGATGCAAGGGATCTCTCAATGAATGGGTAAGCTTTAGAAAAATGCTAAGAGTAAAGAGCAATATATGCATACAAGGATAGATTTACATCTACCCATTGCCTAAAAGAAATGTCTCAACCCCTAGCAATTCTACCCATAAAACCCCAACCTAGGCTACCCTTATTCCATAAGGCTTTTTACCTTCTTCTTCCACACGTTTTCATCGTCTTCTTTCACTTGGGGGATTTTCTTCTTCTTCCTTGATTCATGGTATGGTGCTTTCACCTCACTTCTCTTAGCTCTTCTTGTTGATTTCTTTTGCTTTGTCTCCATCCTCATCACTTTGATGCTTTAGCCATATTTTTGGCTTCTTTTCCTTTTCTTTGAACATTTGGAGATCAACCTTGATGTTAAGAGCCAAATCAAACTTTAACACCAACCATGTATTCTTTGACAATTTCTCCTTCTTCACCTTTTTCTTCTTTTGGCCTCAATTTTCATTCCCACAATGATTCCATCGATCAAACACTTTTGTTCATTCCAAACCCCAAAACTTCCCTTCCTAGCTAGCCTAGCCTAGTCTAGCCCGCAATGTCGAGCTAGATCTACATGCAAGCCTATCCTTGTCGCTCAAAACTCAACACTTTTTGCCAAGCTTACTCGAAAATTAGGCCTTACATACGCTCACTAAAGATTTGGCTTGAAAGGAGGGTAGGTTAGAGGTGTGGTAAACCGTTCCAATGATGGGAATCGGCTATTTGGGCTAACAAGAGAGTGGTAAAGTGAATAATATAGCCCAAATATGTATGTGGTATCCATGAATCACTATGCAATGCACAAACACGATAATTAAGTGTCAAAATTAAGGTTCTCACTTAGGTAGGATTGTAATCAAATCAAAACTTGCTTTAGCCAAGACATGAGTAATGAAACATGAGATCAAAATATGGTTCATCCTTGATTTCAAACTCAATCAAAAGCATCAAACAACTAACAACGATGGCAATGAGCCAAGCTCTTAGAATGATATTACACATGGAAATCACATCATTGCTCTCAATGCAAATGCAAATGCAACCTATATGCAACTATAGACTCAATCTTAACATGAGATGCAACTAGATGCTTCTTTTTATGTTCAAAATTTTCAAATTTTTGTGGATGCATGATATGCATGAGACTGAAGTATGCAAAGAGAAAAATAAGAAAACAAAACACAAAGTCAAATGACACAAACCCCTCCCCCAAACTTGAATTGCACCGTCTCGGTGCAACAAAAGTCAAAGAGAGCGTAAACATAATGCAAGAATGTATATACAATGAAGCGGAGTGAGAATCATACCTTGGAATTGAATCGAGGAGGAGAGGAGTGTGATACGTTGTGGCTTAAACCCTCCTTTCATCACATATCACGACCTTGGACCCAAGAGACCCTTATTGATTGCTTGTTTTGTGTCTCAAGCTCGACAATGGATAGGCTTGGGGAGGTCCCCAAGGGTGCGTTTAACGTCACTAGCCTGACGGTTGCTTCCTCATTGTCACTCCCTTCATGAAAATCACAAGAAAAGTGAAAAGATTAGCAACAAAAGAAAATAAAAAGCTCTAGTCTCAAGAAGAATCAAAATCCTAATGATCAATGCTAAACCTCCCCGGCAACGGCGCCAAATTGATAGTAGGATTTTTGCAAGTCCCAAATCAATTACTCAAATCCCACTCATGTCATTGTGGTATTTAAGATATCGAACCAAAGAGGCTAAGATTGAAACACTAAGAATACATGAATCTTCTTGAGCTAGAGCAAATGTTTTTGGTTTTTATATTTTGAATCAAGAAAATGAAATGCAAGAAAGAAAACAAAGATAGAAAGTTGGAAAATGAATCAACCATGAAGAAGATGATTAATGAACAAACAATGATTATAAAGATTGAATTAAACACTATCCTAGAACATGGAATTCCCAATTATGACTAATCCACTCCCGTGGCACTAATCACTTTGTTAATCACCAAATCAAGAACAAACTCCCGTTTGTGATAAGATGATTAACAAGCATTAATCTCCAATTCCACTTAGCTCACTAATCACCCTAGACATCAACTCTCGTTGGCTAGGCAAGAAAAGCTCACAAAAGGTTTGGTTCAAGCATTTCATCGAACACCTATCGGGCGTGAAATGCTTAAGCTCTAGTTTTGATCTCTCAATCCAAAACTAGCTTTAAGATCAACCTAAGTGAAGGATCTAACAAGATGCAACCTAAATCATCATCATCTAATCACCAAGACAATTAACAAATGATGCAAATGCACTCAATCATTGCTATTCCTTAGGCATGAGATCCATAATCTTGATTAATCCTATGTCTAGGCACTAATCACTTCACTAATCATTAATCCCATTAGCAAAATGGTCATTTGTGGAACAACAATTAGCAAGCATTAAGATTTGTAACAAGATCAACCAAAAGAATGCCTTAGACAACTAATTCCTTAGGCTAAGAACACAAATCCTTTGAATAATTGATCTTGGCATTTCATCGAACACCTTGTGTGCATGAAATGCCTAAGGTCTAAATCCACTTTTTCAAGCTAGATCTAGCATTAAACACATTAAGCAAAGAAGGAATGCAAAGACCTAATACCTAAGCATCACAAATCAATCATCAAGCCATCAAAAATCAAGCAAACCAAAATCCAACAAAAAGGTTCTAAGGCCTAAAGAACATGAAGAACAAAAGAGAAAAAGACATAAAAATAAAGAAATTGCATAAATAAAAGATAGAGTTGAAGAAATCTTCTCTAGAATGGCATAGATGTGAAGAACAATCCAAATCCCTCAAGAGAGAGAGTTAGGGTCGAGCCCCCACTCTTACAAGAAGAAAACTTAGGTTTAGAAATGTCTAAAATTTGCATAAATACACAAAGTGTTCGAACCGGGTCGACCCGAGGCAAATCGGGTCGGATCTTGGACTGGGCAGAGTTGATATGTGTCCACTAAATCGATGATAACTCCTGGAATATTACTCGGAATGAGCTGAATCTTCTTGCGTTAGAAAGCTAACTCAATTTTGCATGACTTTTATCAAGAGCTCAGATTAAACTGGGCGTGATAAGGCTTCCATCCGATATGATCTTTCAGCTGCTTCGGACTGCCTCTGCATTTTCCGACAGTGATATATCTTTAGTAAATCACCCGTATCTCCTGAACCTGATATCCGAATGACTTGATTCCAGCTGATCTGAACAGCTCACTCACTCCTCTACAACTTCAATGAATACCATTGAAGCTGAATCAGGCGGGAAGGTTCTCTTCCGGCCACATCTTTGAGACGCTTTGGGTGAACTCTTCCTTCTCCTTGTCCAAGTCCGGAAGGTTTCAACTCCATGTCCCCAAATGTTCTCCAAAACACCTAAAATAGAATCCAAAATATGCAAGAACTCACTATGACCTAATGCAAATGTCCTAAACTATAAATAAGATCTAAATGCAAGACAAAACCGTGATTATGCATGCAAATGGCACAAAACTCTAAGTAAAATGTATGCTAGAACATGTAAAATATATGAATATCAATAACCACTGACTCACTTACTCCTTCTTGGTTTCTAGTATCATTTTAATCAAACCATTTGAGCTTAAACTATTTTTACCATTTTAACTGCTAAAAGATGTGGAAATTTTAAACTTATCTATCATTTTTATGTATTATTCAATATTTTAATCGCAGTTCATATTCATTACGTACCAATCATACTTGTATCGTATTTACTACACTAAACACACCAATTTGTATCGTATTTACTACACTAAACACACCAATCATTCGAATTCATGGCCACAACATTTGAACCTTATTATAAATAAGCTTAGGAGTTCTTTTAGTTTTTAATTAGTTATCGATGTAACCATTTTAATTAGCAGATGTGTGATAACCACTGACTCACTTACTCCTTCTTGGTTTCTAGTATCATTTTAATCAAACCATTTGAGCTTAAACTATTTTTACCATTTTAACTGCTAAAAGATGTGGAAATTTTAAACTTATCTATCATAAATTTTTTTATGTATTATTCAATATTTTAATCGCAGTTCATATTCATTACGTACCAATCATACTTGTATCGTATTTACTACACTAAACACACCAATCATTCGAATTCATGGCCACAACATTTGAACCTTATTATAAATAAGCTTAGGAGTTCTTTTAGTTTTTAATTAGTTATCGATGTAACCATTTTAGAACACTAACTCCACGTCTTAAAAGTATTTATTCGTTCTTCTTCTCAATTTTCATATGACGATATGGATGTGTTTCGTTTTCAGTGACGCTAGTATTTTTTCCTATTAACTACTCCGTAATTAATTAATAACGGAACTAATAAGTAATAAACAGAGGAGCGTGGTGGTTGTCAGAACTATTTAAGTATAAGTGGGATAAAATCCCTTTAGCCAAGGAAAAAACGTTCAACTGTTTAAACAAACATGAATGCATGCAAATATTATGAATGTAATGTTAAAAACGTCCACGAAACAACAACGATAAAACCATATATCGAATTATGATTTAAATTTTTGTATGGTATTTACGTATGGGTATATATACATTTTTGTTACTATTAAGACCGTTTTGCACGTATTCCCGTCCCGCACCGCACTATTATCATCGGGAGAATGCGGGAATGTGGTTTTGTTTGACATCTCAATTATTGGATAGAGAGATTGAAAAAGCAATGAGAAATAATATTTAGCCAAAAAAAGAAACAAAAACATTGGGAACAAGGAAAAAAATAGTGAGTAAAAAGGTAAATTTGGGTAAGATGTGGTGAATAAATGAAGTAGAACAATACTATTGGGTGTCGTGTGGGAGAATGCGGGACCCACGAAGAGTGTCGACATGATAGGTTAGAGATATGATAGGCTCTTTAGTCTTTAGTCTTAGGGGTTAGACTTTTAGGTTAGTAGATGCCTAAGTGGTTTTTGGCTGTCGTCAAATCCGTTTTTTAAGACTTTGGTTTTTGGTTTTATTTTTAGTCAAAGCCTAAAAGCTCATGCGCTACTCTAGACATGTGGACTAATCTTATTTAATTTCGCCTCGGTTTAGCTAGGTGTGCATTTAGGCCTAGAGAAGATAAAGTAGAGGTTGAAAAGTTGAAAACTACTCTTATCTTATGTTAAGAATTATTAACGTTTATTTACCCAAAAAACAAAAAAATCGAACGAAACCGATTAATTTTATTGGTATGATTGTATGTTTTTTTTGGGGTAAAATGTAAAGATTATATTATCAATTTTCAAGTTTTTGACTGAAGTTACAAGGAAAACTAAGAAATCAGATTAACCGAAAAAAAACTACTGACAACGACAAAAAATCCAACAAACAACACCGAATGACTAAGAAAACGACTAGTGAGATAAGAAAAAGCAAAAACCAAAACAAAACCAAACGAGAAAGCATCAATCACACGCCAAAACGCAGACCATCCCATTTTTGCCACAGCTCAGAATAACTAGAGTTCTCATCCTTGTTGCCACGAGCATCATCCCGAGGCCAGTCCTCAAACCTCAGAAATGAGATGCCTACAGCTTCTCCGAGAACTAACAAGATTTTCGGGATCCGTAACGGACTAACTTGCAACCGTCGACAAGGGAGTCCAAGCGGGCAATTGAAGAGTCACCTCCGACCGCCATTCCCGAGAAAACGAATCTCCTCAGGAACCAACTCCACACATCTACAAGCTAGCCGCAACAACAAACCGGCGCCTCAACATCTCACGTCCGGAGTCGCTCTACCATCTACACCGGACCACTCCCGGAGCCAACACTAGCCGAGACATCAAGCACAAACACGAAGCTGTCGTACCTTTGCCGGGAACACACATCAGGGCAAAACGAGGAGCCACTACGACGACTATCAAAGGGACTGATAAACTGTGTTTTTACCGATTTCTAACATTTGTTTTTGTGTCTTTTGTTGAGTCAAAGTGTCTTTTTAGAGTCTTTTAGTCCTTTATCGAGTCTTTTCAGGTTTTAGGTGACTTTGTGAGAAAATGAACCGTTTTGGATGAAAAGGAGCATATGAAGATGCAGGATCATGCAGAGACGTTAGAAGTTTGGCATTCGTTGAAGGACTTACCACCGATGGATCGAGCTCAAATTTTTATACAAGATAGAGCAATGGATCAGCTTTCATTTGGAAGTGGTTTGAGGTCATTCCAACGGTGCGATCAAAAGGTACGCCAGTTTTCGTGAAGACGGTCCAACATAAACCGACCGGTTTAGTGATGCGAAAACTAAAAGAAAATTTCGGTTTTCACTTATTCTGAACCGGTTTCGCCCAGGACTTAGGAAAAACGTTTTTAGGGTTATTTATGCTATTTTGCAACCATTGTTTAGGCTAAGCTTTATTTTATTCATCAGAGAACTTCTGGGTTTGTTCTTGGGAGATTTGAGGGAGACGGATCTCAACTTCATACCGGAGAAAATTTCTGAACCCTTTTGGATTTTATTTCTATTTGATTATGAATTCCTTTTCATCTCTCTGTGTTTTCTCTGCAACCATGTCTGAGTAATCACCTTGTTAGGTTTTTAGGGTTTCAAGGGATTCTCCATGAATCACTGATATATCATGGTTTTTACCCTATTTAGGCCATGATATAAGTCCTTTTTATAGAGTCTTTCTAGTATTTTGTAGTCTTTTAGAGTCTTTTGCAGGTTTTAGCACATTTGGAGTATTCTTGGAGATATTGGAGTTTCTGGAGCATTCTGGAGCGAAACTGAAGTCTGCTGGCTAAAGTACCCGAATTCACGTCCAGTATCGATCGATACCCCCTGGTATCGATCGATACCCATCGAAGCAGATTTCAAAGTCGCGACTCAATGAAGTTTGAAGAATTGCAAAAAGTGCCCAGAAGTCTCTGATAATTACAAGAAGACCCCAAGTCGTGTTTTAGGTTATAAATAGGAGTTTTAAGCCATCTGTTTAGGCTATGCCCTTTTATGCCTTTTTATGCTTTGTTTTCTCTGTTTTTTGGAGACAAGTCTGATTTCCCTTCGTCCGAGATCAGATCTCAAGAACCTTTGTTATTATTCTATTGATGATTTATTCAAACATGTCTTTTGATTCAATTGCCATGTCTGAGTAGATCCACCTTAGGTTTAGGGTTTTCTCATAAAGGATTTCTTTGAATGCTAGGTTAATTATCTTATTAGGATTCACCATCTGAATTATAGTTCTTCACCTTAGGTTGTGTTCATAGCTAATTCTAGGTTGATAAATCTGGAACTTAGATCTTAGGATAATTGATTAGGCACGAGAGTGCGATTAATTACCTGATAGAACCTAGGTGAACAAATTGATTATTCGCAAAGAGATTTGGTTTAATTGATTTGTGAACATATCAAACCTGATATTAAAGCTGATTTAGAATTTAGGAATCGCAAAGAGATTTGGAATTCCTAGGATTTAGATTTGGATAGTTTTCGCAACGAGAGTTGGTTAGCTATATTTTAGTGATTTGAGTTCAAGAACTGCGCTAAATCTGAATCCTGTTAGTTAGTTTATCTGCATTCATTGATTTCCTGAGAAAAACCCTGAGCCTATATTTCTCAATTGATTTACAACTCCTTTAATTTCTGCATTGCTTTTAATTACAACTGTTTGGCTTAGCGTAATTCGACACTTCATAATCTATTGTGTGATCTCTGTGAGTCTTCTGTGGTTCGACCCCTAGCTATACTATAACATCTGCTTTAGTACTTTAGGGTATTAAATTGAGCATATCAATCACTGAAACAGATCTATTAGATTAGGGAATTACATAGAGTTCTTCATCTATTGTTGAGTTTAAGGCTTAGACTAGATTGATCACCTAGTTTATGATCTTAGGATTAATCTATTCATCAAAAGTGCTTTAGATTTCCTGAAAGAACTTAGATGAGCAAATTGTCCTTAGCCAACGTAAGCTGATGCTAAGGCGATTTGTGAACTAATCAAACCTGAACTTTAATGCTTGCCTAGAATTTTAAGGTCAAACGACAGTTTAGATTCTTATGTTGTTAGGCATAGTAGTTAGTACCACGACAGTGGGCTAGCTAGACATTCATGTTTGAGTTCGAGAACAGTTCTTAATTCATTCCCTAATTGATAATTTGTTTAGTGAATCTGGATTTCCTGCGAATTACCTGAGGACCTAGCGTTTTCTCTCATTGAACTTACATCGTTTTATTCGCATTCTTAGTTTTAGTTTTAGTTGACTCATAAAACCACAAACAACCATCGTTCGTCTTAGCTTTACTTTCCTTCTGCATTCTCGTAGCGTTACACTTGGTCTCTGTGGATTCGATCCTAAAGTACCCATCGATATACTGTTATGATTGCAGTAGTGTGCACTTTAGTTATTAATTGACTTAGTGGAAAACAACACTAGCCGAGACCTCAAGCACAAACACGAAGCTGTCGTACCTTTGCCGGGAACACACAGCAGGGCAAAACGAGGAGCCACTACGACGACTATCAAAGGGACTAGAGCCGGAAAGAGAACAACGCTAAATCTGAAGTTGAACATGAACACCTCGGGGAAGCAACGCCGCCGGGTAGCCTTGAGAAACATCCACCAGAACCAGCCACTGTCTCTAGACTGCCGCCCAAGATCCACCACCACCGGAGAGAGATCAGAACCAAACTGATGCCGCCACTACTCCGCCGCAACGAAGAAGATAGAAACCCCAAAAGTCAGCACCGACAACACGAATCCTGTCCTCAAGAATCCCACTTGCCAATGTGAAAACCGAAAATACTAGATCTACCTTCATCACCGCCTGTCCAACTGCTGAAGACAAGACCAAACAAACGAGCAAGAGCAGAAACCGCCGGTGGTCAAGAATCACACCCAACGAACCCTTCACCGGAGCCGAAGCCGATTGCCACCCCTCACCACCGGAGGAAGGCCCTGCTCGTGCCGCCGGAGGAAACCAAAGTTCGCCAATCGCAACTCTTAAACAAAGAACAAAGCTCCTGTCGAGATTGAAAAAGACAGAGGAGACACCGCAAAGAAAAAAAAAAGACAAAGAAGAGGGGAGGGCCGGCGCCTTATACTATTTTTCTAAGGAGTTTTGAAAAACCCTTTATACTCCCTCTATTTTTTCTAAAAGCAAGGGAATTAATAAATTTTTTTTCTTTCTTAAAACATTAAATGATGTTGTTAAAAAGTAATTGTTTATTGGACTATTTACATTATTTTGATTCATTATTAATGTTTTATGATAGTACCGAGACAAAGAGTGAGAAAACTCATTATAAAAAAAAACAAAACAAAATGTCTAAAATCCCTTAAATAAAAAAACAGATGGAGTAATCTGAAATTCTAAACAATTGCAACTTTTAAAAATCAAAATTATATATACTAATTCATGAATAATATTTTTATAGTATATTATAGCTAGTTTTAACTTGAATCTAAGTAAGTTAAAATCTATTCATCAAACTCAGTATTATCTTCCATATAAGAATGATCAAGGCCATGTAATTTTTTTTTTCCAAAACATAATTCGGATATCATAAATTTTCATAATAACACGGTAAAAATGACACTAACAATACATTGTTGGCATGGTGAAGGTGAATCAAAATGTTTTGTGTTTGTTGGTAGGAAGCATAGTCGCATAAACATGCATGGGTCCAAATTAATCATATCTTTACATTAAAAAAAAAAAATTACAATAAAGAGAGACCAAAACGAACACAACCTTTACATTAAAATGGAAGGTTCGTAGAGAAGAGACGTAGGGAGACATGGGACACAATAAGACATCAAAGCATGGGCTCCATTCCATAATATTTTCATATTCTCATTCTCTTTATTATCAACTATACCAAATAAATAGTATTTATATGGGTCTCCATTACAATTTCATCCATTGTGTCTAGATTACACACATTCAACGTACATTTCCCTCTTTCTCGTTCGATTTCTTTTATTTTGTTGCTTTCCATACTCGTGGTGATATTTTTGTTCATGCATATACTCGACATGTATCCTTTATATCCACGACAAAAGAAAAAAAGATACACGAAAATATTAGGAAAGATCCATAGTGACGTCGTATTGGCTAGTGTACAAGACATCATGAATTGGTTCCGATTGATAATTAATTGGTTCCAATAAAATATAAAATCTACAAAATAAAACAAACAAAGTTGGTGGGGTTACTGGATCAGATGCAGAGAATGCTGGAATGGTTAGTTTTATATTCTGGATTTGAACATCGTGAGCAATTCTTGAGTCACACTATTCTCGTCTAGCAGTGATTACAGGCATGGCAGAGTTACTTCAAAGCACAAAGTTCCACTTGCTTTCTTCCTAGGGTTCCTGAATCAATGATCTCAATTAGTAGTCACTTGCTTCGAGCTTTGTTCCCTTGGTAGTGTTTTGTATTATTTGCCAGATTATGAAACATTTTGAATGTTCGATCAACAGGTTGCTGTCAAAGATCTTGTTTCTGGAGCTGTAGTATCACAGAAACTCAGACCCGACACGTCACCATAATCCTAAACGAATTAAGGTTTGGGAGGAGTCTATAAAAAGAAAGAGCTCCAAAGCGTAGGAGCTACGAAACAATATACACTCTCCCTTCGCTTCTAAGAGGCATCAATAGAGAGTCTAGCAACCGTTTCTAACGACTACGAGAGCTTCTTTTAGCTATTCCTCATATTGATTTCATTGTAGTTCCGAGTTATTTCAAATCGATATTCATCAATCAATAAAACGACAGTTCTCCTATCATTCGGATTCGTAGATATGTCTCAAATCGAATCTGTTAAAATGACCAAACATATATATCTTTTGAATGATAGTTTATAATTGTTTTTAAAAGTAATTTTCTTTAATTTTTAACCACTTTCAGCATTATTTATTTTTCAGTAATCATAACTATCATTCTGTCGTTTGTTTCAATCAAATCGTCTTCTCCAAATTGCTAACTCTTACTGCATTTAACTTCGTCTTTCTAATTATCACACAACTATTAACCGTCTCAATATCACTGTGGTATCCAATATATTTTCTCCAATTATGTAGAAACCCTAAATATTATAAAGTTCTTAATTCTTAAACAATAAACCTACAAATTTTTTTTTTTAAAAGACCTTAAAACGACAAAAGGTACCTTAATATATTGAAATAGAGATATAAAGACATTTGAAAACATAAATAAGCATTCTTCGTGAAAAAGAGAGATCCACTAAAGGCCTCTAACTGAAGGCCCAATAAATAAAAAGTGTCCTGAATCTTTCATACCCAAATTCCCCAGTGGCCTGAGTAAGGGTCCCTTTTATTTGTTAACGTTATTTCATTGATAGATTCAGCAGTTTGCAAGTTCATGATACGATATTAATAACAGTTTATCTTTCGAGTTTCGATTCGATTATGAGCGATTTACTTATTCTCTATAAACACTTCTTTTTTTACTTTTTCTCAAAACCAATTTTTATATAATAAATTGCAAACGATCGTTAAATATCGCTCAATATTTATAACAATATAATAAGTAGATAATATTATCAAACTTTTATATTCACTTCGTCTAAGATGCCTCCAAAATGGATATGAAAACTATTTTTCCTCGGTATCGTACTGTTAAATTTCAGAAAACTACAACTCTCAAGGAAATTCATCTTTGTAATTAATTTATTTAACCCCACACGCAAAAAAACTTTCTATATATATGAACCATAAATATGGATGCAGAATTTGAAGACCAGGTCTGTTTGTGGATAGAATTTAACAAATGATCCAACCTGTCCACCATTAATTAAAATTATTGATTGACAAATTTAAAAATATTAATAACGCAGAATGAAAAAAAAATAAAAAATGGATTGCTGTCATTTTCAGTACATTCCAATTCAAACTATTGGCTATTTTTATTTTGTGTTATATTATCAATTAAATAAATATAAAGGGTAAAACCAGACTCAAAGCCCTCTCTTTTGGTCTCATTCTTATTGCTTTTTTCATGAAAAGCCGAAGCCAATAAACAGTGTAAAGAAAAACTTAAGAAAATCTAAGAATATAAACATTTAGAAGACAATTCAAAGGGGATCTTGCAGAAGTCATGAGAGGCATGTATCAGTAAAGGTGGCACCCCCCCTAATTTATTATGGTTTTGGAGTTTTCTTCGAGATATGGATTTTCTCTGGGCTTGAATTTGTTATTATAATCAGAAAATCAGGAGATATGATCACATAAAACATACATAAATCCAAAATCTTCAGATATTTGATTTGTGATAAGTAAAGATTGTTCTTGTATTTTGGAATTAGATTCATACCATCTGGACGATATTTAAATTTGACACTGTCATAACTGATTCATATTATTTAATTTCCATTTTTAAAGTAGCAAGTTTATGTGTTGATAAAATATAGGGGTGTATTCAGTGAAATATTTAGAATGATTTGTGATAAAACCAAATAGGGAAAATATAAGGATAACGATTTTTAATGACAGTAGACCTAGGACTGGGCATTCGGGTATTCGGGTCGATATGGTTTTAATCGGTTATGGGTCGGTTCGGTTCCAAAATATAAGAACCGGTAAAAATCCTATTTTTTTGGATATTAATACCCGAAAACTCGAAAATATACCTAAAAACTTGAAAATAAATCCAAAACCCCGAAATACCAAAAATATACATGAAATACCAAAAAACACCAGGAAACCTAGTTTTTTTAAAAAAATGTATGCGTGATACTAAAAATATACGCATAGTACCCGAATTTCGGGTAATTCATGTACTCGTTCGGTCTTGAGTAATACCCGGAACTAACCCGATACTCACATATTTGAATGTGCAGGATCCATCGGTATTTTGGCCGGTTCCAGTACAGAATTGAACCAGTTTTTTAAATCGGTTTTGGTTCGGATTTTTGGGTCTAGTTTTTATGTCTAGGCCTAAGTAGACCTAAAATTTATGGGTTATAAGAAAAATAAATAGATGGGTTATAAGAAAAATAAATAGTAAAGAATTAAAGATCATAGATTGCTGCTATGCATGGTTTTTTTTTCCATTAGTTGGATTTTTCTTATAAACAATATATCATAATTTAGTTACCCTTTAGACAAAGGAGAGCGACCTCGTTAGCCTTTACATACCCTCAGTTCCTTTTTGTCAAATTTTTCGAAAGAATATCTAACTAATAAAAATTATTTTAAGAAAACAAGAATCTCTGATTACAGAGTTTCTTTTTCAACGAAGACAAACAAAAAAAGAGTTTCTTTTCAACGGAGTGTAATAATAGCTATGACATTTTTGCATGTATAGTATACGTAGGTGGCTTTATAGAGAAAATACTCTACATATTTTTATTCATTAATTAATAAATGGGAATGAAATCTAATTACTAATAGGAATAAATTTTGTAAACGAGTAGAGATGACGCCAAAGGATGATGGATCCAATCCATGGTTAATGGGATATGCAGAATAAAGAGAGAATGACATAAGGATTCAGATGTGACGTGACATATTGGCCTCGATTACTTGGACCATGACATTTCAGACCTACCAATTTTTACATTTTTTATTCCCCAAAATTATAAACAATAATAAGTTAAATTCTAATTCAATTAATAAGCTACAGTTATATAAAAAAAATGTTCCGTATTTTCAGTTTATTTTATGGTATCATGTTTTGTTGCACAGTCATATAAGTAAAATTTTATAGTGGTTTAACCAGAAATAGCAAGCTTACAGGTTTTGAGATTAGTGTTGTACAAAAAGCTATAAATTAAACTTAGTTGAATTACGTAAAAAGTGTCGCTAGTGGCTAATAACAATCCAGATTAGACATGCTCTGTTAAGTGGGGGAGTTAAATCAATAGTATCAGTCCTTTCGGGAACATCTGATTGTTTGTGATAAGTAGTAATTAAATAAAATATACAACATGAAAAAGGCCCAATGGGCTATTTATTTTCTTTAATTTTCAAGCATGCGAAAACTCAGAGAAAAGAAAAAGAAATAAAAGAAAAGTAGAAGACATGCTCTGTTAAGTGGTCGCTGTCTTCACTCTCTAATCTTCTCTGTGTTTTTGGCAGTTGAATTTCTCTGCATGCAAAATCTAATTTTAGATTTCGTGTTGGATTCTCAATACCTTATTAAATTACCAATCTACCCCTGTCATCAAACGTCATCTTTAATATCTCTCTCTCACACACACATTTGCGTATATATTTTTTATTTTAATTATTTATCGTGAAATTTAATGATTTGTCTATTATTGTGTGTTCTCCTTTCTCTTTCACCATACATGCAAAATCTCCTGCATTTCTGTCTCGTTCGGGTAATTATGTAAATAATAGTGGTCCTAATTCCTAACTTCTTCAATTTGATCCTTTAGATCCCAACAAAATAAAAAAATCGTGTGTCTTTTTTAACTACTCACATGTGAGATAAGATATATTTTGAAATTGGAATCATTCATTTTAAATGAGTTAGCATTAATATATATACGCTGACATTACCAACCAAATGTTTCTGCTTTTATGGATAGTTCTATATGTTGCACTTGATATTAGATACTAGATAAAACTGGTTTATTCAAATCCGTAGTAGACAAAACTGGACCGGAATGAGTTAGATCCGTGGATTTGTTTTGCTTTCTTTAACCAAATAATGTGATTTTGAGATAATAAATCTTTACTAATTCGTCTTGTTTTTTTTTAAATGATGATGTTGAGTTTGTTCAGTGTTTGAGACAAGTCTCGTGTATTTTACTTTAACATGATGAGGTCGATATACATAAACACGTGTATTAACCTACTACAAATCCCATTGAGATTAGAACTCAAGATATGGAAGAATCTAATGAAATATACAATCAGATAACAAGAGTCGAATGAATATGAATACTACTAAGATTAGATTACTTGAATATTTATAATCAATCATGTACTATTCAGGGGTATAATGGTCATTGCACAGTCCGCATGAAGCCAAATAGTCGCTCTGTCCTAAAGATCTACAGCTGCTTCGCTTGTGAATAGAGAAGAAATTGAATGACGAGAGATCTCATATGGCGTTTCCCGTTGGCGTTCTCTGTCGCGATGTTGGCGTTTGTTGACTTTTTGGTTATGTCATCGCTTGGTTAAAAGTTTCAAAGTTTAACAAAGATTTGAAAAAGAAAAAAAAAACAAATTAAGAAAACTATTATGGAAAAGACATAAATAAAACTAATTGGATATAAAAAGTAGAGAAATATCCTCAAATAGCATAAAAATTATTTTTTGTTTCAAAATTAGCACCCTAAATTTAAAATATCAAAAATAGCACAACTAATTATTTTAAAATACTTATTTACCAAAAATAAATTTAGAATAGAATTAAACATTATGTTTGGGTTCACTATTTCCAATTTAGGGTTTAATTTTTTCCCATTAAGAAATGATTATAAGTCATTTTTATATTAAATTTGTGCTTATATTGTCAAAATTGGTGTTATATTTGTGATTTTCACCATTGGATACTAAATTTGGGAACTTTTAGTTTTTTTGTGCTATTTTGTAGAATTACCCTAAAAAGTACTATATTAATTTTGATGTTCGGTGGAATTGTTAATCATTACCAAAATCAAAGGAAAGAGGGACCTCTTCGTGCATATGATTTCCCTCCAAAACAACTGCTCCCACTATCCCTTTTTTTTTCCCCATCCAACAAAATCATTCACACAAGAAAATCTGTCTCCTGATCACACTTTCATGCAAAAAAAAAAAAAAACTTATCTTGGTATTTTTTTGTAACCTCAGATTGTTGCTGTTTCCGGTGTATTATTTGATGATACTATAAATGGGTAAACAGCCAATCTTAACAATAATTATTCTATGTAATTTTACGCCGCATTTTTTTTCATCTTTTAGGTTATAGTGATTTCATATTAGTAGAGTTGATCGTATGTAATATTAAATATGAAGATACATTTGCCGCTTGAATTTGTATTTGGTGAAACTACAACAGTTCTTAATTTAATAACAGAAAGATTGTTATTTGTGTGAATGTCTGTCATTATAGTTAGGAAATGATAAAAAAAAAAAATGTATGTCGAAATAGTTAGTACTCAGGGGAGGTTTTGAGGCTATGCGAGAGGTGCAAATAACCCATATTAAACTAACATAAAATTTGGTGTATTTTAGGGTTCAAAAAATAAAATAAAAATAACTAAGATATATATTTCAAATATTGAACGGGATCCAACATTTTTTGACTATTTTTGAGTCACCCCTGCTGCTAATTTTTTTTTTGTTAGTGTAAAATATTATTCGCAACCCTAAAAACATAACCGAGAGAAATTAAGACGTTAAATTATTTATTTATTATTATTATTTTTGGATAAGGAAAGACGTTAAAATTACTAAAATGTCGTATTTGATTTATTTTGTAACGAAAGTAAAATATATAGAACAGCAGAAAAAATTACTGTATTAGGAGTTGTCGTTGCGTATGATATCCCTGGGGAAAACAGCCAAGCCTAATAATAATATGCTCATTTATAGGATAATTCATTTTAAAGCTTTAATCATTAAAACAAAAGTTTTTTGCTTTTAAAGGTTACCACCGCTTAATCCATCATTAAGAGAATATTAACTTTGATCAAAACTCTTTATCCAAAGTAACCTTTTTTAAGCATAAGAAAATATGAGCATTTTCGATTCGATACATTTGATGGAGTTCAATAATTACATGACTCAACGTAAAATTCTATCGGTTAGCTAATTATTTATTCTTATCTTAGTAAACAAACACCTTATTAGCTAGTTCTAGCGGTAAAATGATAATAGCAAATTTTTTTTTCTTTTCAATATATAGATTGCTGGGGAAAAACTATTCTGAAAGGTTAATAACTAAATTGTAAACATAAAATAGAATTGTTGGAATAAAATGAATGAGATATAATGAAAGCAAAATAATAACTGAAAATTCAAATAAAATAAAATAGTGACTGAATCGATTTTCTGTTAAATTTAAATAAGGGAAAATCAAAATCAAAACCAAACATATATGATATATCTATACAAAATTATTTGGCTACTAATTTGTTCGTAAACAGAAAAAAAGAGAAATCTAAATATGTAAAATACGAATATTCATCAATTACAATACTGCAACACGACTTCGATCAATAATTTTTGACTAAACTTCCATTTAAAAAAAAACTGGAAAAGAGAGATACTTAAGTCAAAGTGATTAAAGATGGATGGGTGTGGTTCTTCAGCAAAACGGCGCCGTAGAGATGTCTTATCCTACATTACAGCTGGTTGTGGCAGACATCATAGGGCCTACGTATATTTGAGCTTTACTGTACGTAAAGCTTTAACGTATCTAGTTAGTTCTTACTGTACAAACAAATCTGATTCGTCACGTAGATATGCACACACATACATTACGTATAAAAATTAGTTTTCGCAAAACTCTAAACTTATTTACGAAATCTTTAGAGAATTGTCCAACATAAATTATTTATTAATTACAGTTTAATTTTTTAAAATTTGTTTTTTATTGTGCATCGGGATCTAGTTCGTCATTTTCCCAAGAATCTCCTTAATTCAACCAGTTAGACACTCTTAACTATGATTTGTTGCTGAAGGTACAAACATGTCACATATATAGAGACAGCATCGTGTACACATAATTTTGTTTGATGTATTCCAAAATCATATATATAAATACGAGTAGCGACCCACTTGGTTTGAGATTTTGGAAGATAACGAAATAAAAAGATGGATTCAAAGGATGCAGAGTTATATATGTCGGGTCATTTAGAGCCGTGACCAAAAGTTTCGTCGTAATTTCTACGGTCGGTCATGAGAAAATTTTGGACTTTTCTTCACCCTTTTGTGGACTTGTGTATAGTTTTTGTCGGTTTATATATTTGTATTCGTATGTCCTCTTTTTTTTTTTTTTTTTTTTAATAATGAAACGTATGTTCGTTCACGATAAGAAAAAAGTTCTATTCAATTTAAAATTTAAAATGTTTGTTTTTAGAATTGAATAGTCTAATGGTATCCAATTTATAAAATGTTACGAGAGTGCGTTTGAGTGTCCTACCATTATTGTACCAACTCGTATCTAGTAGATATTCAGTGTCCTTATAATTTAACCACTCTTTATTTTTCTTTAACCAAAAATTAGGTTAAGAATCTCAACTTATTGTTGTTTGAAACCTAAGAACTTCAATTCGCAAAGAATCTTGAATCTGTGAGTATTAGAGTTCAATGATTGCTAGGAATTGATTGCCATATAATGGTCTCCCATTGCAACCAAAGAGTGTTTTTGCTGTTCGTTGTATTTTGTAACTCATATCTCACAGCCATAGTGTAATAACTTTGAAATGTTTCCAAAGACTTTACGAAAAATAATATAATAATATTTAGACCCAAAAAATAATAATATATATAATAATAAGGTGGAAGATGGGGAATTTGTAGGGCTAAAAGCGAAAATGAAAATAAAATAAATAAATAAAAAATGCAAAGAAATGTCTTTCTCAATAAGGAACACAGATCCCAACGGATTCAAACAGCAAATTTGTGCTTTGCTCTTCTCTCTTATTATAATATCCTCTCGAAAACCCTCTCTATATCCTAAAGGCCCTTCCTTTTCTCTTCTCATCCGAAACAAAGAAAAAACAAAACTTTGATTTTGCAGATAAGCTTAAGAAAAAGAAAAAGAAAAAAATATGGTGTGTTCGTTGTTTAGCCAATGATTGCTATTTAGCTGACCACTTCGAGAGATTTTTTTTTGAAAAAAGAGAGAGAGCAAAGATACATTATAGAAAGAAGAGAAGCAGAAGAAAAAAAAATGAAGTCTTTTTGTGATAATGATGATAATAATCATAGCAATACGACTAATTTGTTAGGTTTCTCATTGTCTTCAAATATGTTGAATATGGGAGGAAGAGGAGGAGAAGCTCTTTACTCATCTTCGTCTTCTTCAGCCGCAAATTCTTCTTCTTCTTCTGTTCCACCACAACTTGTTGTTGGTGATAACGGTAGCAACTATGGAGTTTGCTATGGATCTAACTCAGCAGCAGCAACAGCTGGGGAAATCTATTCTCAAATGTCTGTGATGCCACTCAGATCTGACGGTTCTCTTTGCTTAATGGAAGCTCTCAACAGATCTTCTCACTCTAATCATCATCACCACACTCAAGGTTAGTAGCAATGTGATTTAATTAACGATAAGTTGAGAATCTTTAAGTGTTTATTTTTATTTTTCTTTGAGTTGTTGTTGTGTCTTGTTTGATGGGAACATGTTTTGTTTTAAGGATTTTATGTTTTTTTTTGTTTAACGTGTATTTTTCTTCTGGTTTTTTTGGTTTTTTTTTTTTAGATTCATCTCCAAAGATGGAGGATTTCTTTGGGAATCACAACAACACAAGTCACAAAGAAGCCATGGATCTTAGCTTAGATAGTTTATTCTACAATACCACTCATGAGACCAACAACAACACAAACTTTCTAGAGTTCTTTAGCTTCCCTCAAACCAGAAACCACCATGAGGGAGAAACAAGGAATTACGGGAATGACCCTAGTTTGACAAACGGAGGGTCTTTTAATGTAGGGGTATATGGGGAATTTCAACAGTCACTGAGCTTATCCATGAGCCCTGGCTCACAATCTAGCTGCATCACTGGCTCTCACCACCACCATAACCAAAACCACCAAAGCCAAAACCAAAGCCACCATCAGATCTCTGAGTCTTTAGTGGAGACAAGTGTTGGATTCGAGACAACGACAATGGCAGCTGCTGCGAAGAAGAAGAGAGGACAAGAGGAAGTTGTGGTTGTTGGACAGAAACAGATTGTTCATAGAAAATCTATTGATACCTTTGGACAACGAACTTCTCAATACCGAGGCGTTACAAGGTTTTATTTTAAATATTATTTGACTTTTTTGGTTAGTAAAGTCTCTTGTACTTATTCTAAGGTTTTTTAATCATGAGAAACAGACATAGATGGACTGGTAGATATGAAGCTCATCTTTGGGACAATAGTTTCAAGAAGGAAGGTCATAGCAGAAAAGGAAGACAAGGTTTAGTGCTTTTCTAATTTTTTTTTATATAATACTGTTTTTTTAGGCTTAATTTTCTGATATAATTTTTATTAAATATGTCACTGACATTGGTTTTTTATTTCTCTCTACGTGTGATTCATGATGATCCTCTTCTCAGTTTATCTGGGTAAGTACACACTTCAATCTTCATGGATTCATGATTTCCCCCTAAATTTTCTCGGGAAATAATGATGGATTTTGACTGCTTTTTGTTTGATTAAATCTTTTTAGGAGGTTATGATATGGAGGAGAAAGCTGCTCGAGCATATGATCTTGCTGCACTCAAGTACTGGGGTCCCTCTACTCACACCAATTTCTCTGTAAACCATTTTCTCTTCCTTTCATTTTTTTTTTATATTTCCAACTTTATATCTCTTTGAGCTTAATGTTTTATATTTATGCTAATAGAGTTTTTTAATGGGTTTTAAAAAGGTGGAGAATTATCAGAAAGAGATTGAGGACATGAAGAATATGACTCGGCAAGAATATGTTGCTCATTTAAGAAGGAAAAGCAGTGGTTTCTCTAGGGGTGCTTCCATATATAGAGGAGTCACAAGGTCATTTATTTAACTCTATAATATATAGTTTTCATTTCATAGACAAAACGTGAGTATTGACTTTGTGTTTCTCTTTGTAATAGACATCACCAGCATGGGAGGTGGCAAGCTCGGATCGGTAGAGTGGCCGGAAACAAAGATCTCTACCTCGGAACTTTTGGTAAGTTTTTGCTAATGTTTTTTTTATTGTGAATAATAAACCCTTCTAAATTGCTTGTATCTCACGGAATCTTTCTAACTCTCTTAGGAACTCAAGAAGAAGCTGCAGAAGCCTATGACGTAGCAGCAATTAAGTTCCGTGGAACAAACGCTGTGACCAACTTTGATATAACGAGGTACGATGTTGATCGCATAATGTCTAGTAACACACTCTTGTCTGGAGAGTTAGCTCGAAGGAACAACAACAGCATCGTCGTCCGCAACAATGACGACGAGCAAACCGCTTTAAACGCTGTCGTGGAGGTTGGCTCCAATAAAGAAGTGAGTACTCCGGAGAGAGTTTTGAGTTTCCCGGCGATTTTCGCGTTGCCTCAAGTTGGGCCGAAGATGTTCGGAGCAAATGTGGTCGGAAATATGAGTTCTTGGACTACGAACCCTAATGCTGAGCTTAAGACCGTTTCTCTTGCTTTGCCTCAGATGCCGGTTTTCGCTGCTTGGGCTGATTCTTGATCAAAACTAATGGCTAACTATGGTTTTCTTGGTTTAGTTGCCAAGTGTTTCTGCTTATCTCCGGTTTGAATTAAAATTTGGTGTAGTTTATCGGTATAAATAGTATTTGCTTAGGAGCGGTATATGTTTCTTTTGAGTAGTATTCATGTGAAACAGAATGAATCTCTCTATAACATATGATTTCAATGCATCTTTTTTTCAAATTCTTCTCTCTTAGTTACATATATATGAGTACGCAATTCCTTTGGTTAATTATGTTGGAACAAAATTTATAAGAGCTTGTGGGCTTTATAAATATGTGTATGTGTGAATTGAAATGAGACATTTGGGCTAAGTAAAAAAAGCCTTGTGAATGTAAAAAGGAAAAACCTTGAAAAAAGGAAAAGCCTTAAAAAGGAAAAGCCTACAAAAAGGAAAAGCCTTAAGAAAAGGAAAAACCTAAAAAAGGGAAAAACCTAAAAAAAGGAAAAGTGAGGAACTTGTAAAAAGTCCCACATCGCTAGTTGGAAATAATTTCCTCTAGGATCTTCTCCTATATATAGGATCGCCTCTCTTGAGAGAAAGGTATCCAATCACACACAGAAAACACACTTACAAAAGAAAGAGTTCTTTCAATTCCCTACTGTTTAGAGTAAGTCTTTTTCGAGAGTATCGTAGAATAATGGTCGATAAATCTGAATCATGGTGTTGATGATTCAGTTAAACTTTGGTTGTATCCTGGGACTCATGGATCTATAAAAACCCGTCACACTACGGGAGATTCTTAGAGTTAAGGAAAGAGATTTATCTCGCCTCCTTAGATCTTGTTTATTGCTTATCGTTTATAAGTCGTCTGTTCCTTAACTGTTTATTTACTTATTATCGTGATTAAATCTTTCCTGTCTGTAGTGTAAAAATTTTGGTCCTACAAATTATAATATAGTAGTCACGTGATTAAAGTAAAGATAATTTGGTGAAATCATGGAAAAAGAGTTGGAACAGCACAAACAACACGAACTGTTATTAATAATATTACGAGAAACTATAAGAACTTATATGGTTATTTACGAAACGTGAACATATTTACTAACTGATTTGATGGCATTTTGATAGTTTTAGCAATTGATTAGAATGCTAATTTCTTATAAAGATATGGTAAGAAAATATGAAAAGAGAATGTGCATGGAGATGAAGTGACCCATATCAAATAATTAGGTCTCTTGTCACTTTTTCTTTTTTTTTGATACATTGTTCTTTTTTAAGTACACAGAAATAATAAGATGAATGTAAACTATATATGTAATGTCTCTCCAATAATGCGATTTGCTTTATTGACCATATCGTCCCACAACAATCCAACATACCTCACCACCTCATTTTCTAAATTCCCTCCTTTTGTCCCTTTTTTCACACCCCACCGTATCAGCTTTTCCCTAAAGTTTCACTAAAATTTTAAAATATTCCCTCCTCCATGATGTTTAGGGAACTTTAAAACTAAATAAATATATATTTTAAATTTTAACTTTGGAGAATTTATTGCTCTGGAAACTTTTAAGAGCCACTTACTACGAAATAATTATGCCGGAGGCAAAATTACTGTAACCCATACGTGACTCAATGTTGACCTTTGATTTTGAACATACGTAATGTTCTTCCCACATGTTTTCCACACGTGTGGATGAGTTGGCCCAAACTCAGACGCAAAAGATAACAATTGGGCCGTGGATGAGTATAATTACAAAACTGGCCCACTTTATCTTATTCGAGAAACACGTGTGACTTTACGTGTTTCACACGTGTGAACGTATTGTATTGGGCCATGGCCCAAGTTTGATTTCAAATATCTAAGTAACGTTCAGCAGTTTCGCCGTATAGTTCGAGCCGCGTAGATTTGCTTAATCAATTTGATAATTATTTTGGTTACTCAGTTCTCAAGGATTTAGCAAGGATTTTTTTTGTTTGAAACTCTAAAAAATTCAGATATAGGTTTTGTACACATCCTTGAGTCTTTTTTTCGTAACCGGTGCTCGAATTCAGGATCTAATCATATTTCTCCAAAGCATGATTTTGGTTAATTTGTTGTGATATTTGATTTGTAGGTAGGGTTCGAAAATATAGTCCACATATTTTTGGGCTTAGATATTTTGTTCCAATCGAATTCATTGCACATCAATTGCGTTGAAATGTGACTTTTGTTTGTTATGCAAAATATGATGGTAATACTCTTCCACGTCTCTATTTCTGGTTACTATTGTTTGTCACATGATGGGTCATCGATAGATTTGGGTAATATTTATGTAAACACCAAACTAAACCATCACTGTTAGGAAAATGGTAATTATTAGCTTTTCATTAGAATGGCATCATCCAAAAGTTAAGCTCATCCTAAACACATGTCGACATAATCTCATAATTTAATGCCATTCAAACCTTCGTTTTCATTAAATTAAATTATTAGCTTTTCATTAGATATATTGAAAAGCTAATAATATTGGATGATGCCATTATGAATCAAACCTTCGTTTTCAACATAACGTCTCAGCCTAAACACATGACATAATCTCATAACGTTATGTAATGTTAGCTATTTTCTTGGGGTATTTATTGTGGCTTACCTGTATTTTAATTTTGTTTCGTCCTTTGAACATTATGAGAATTTGAAAGAATAGAGAACAAGCCACGATTTCGCTTCACAGCCACAATCTCTTCCTTGAAATAATATCATTCGTTATCCTTCTCTTCGACCAAACCCACCCTCGAATCACCGGCGCTTGCGAGCGGCGGAGGAGCATGGCGGCGGCGACGATTGTCGTCGATCACTTAATCCTGACGACATTCTTCGCCTCTCTATTAGCGTTTCTGCTTCTCTACCTCTTGCGACGCCGGAGCAGTGAGAATTGGAATCGGAGGAAGAAGATTGGCAGCAAAACCCTATCGGTGAAATCTGGAAATGACGTTGATATTATCATCGTCGGGGCTGGTGTCGCCGGCGCCGCCCTCGCTCATACCCTCGGCAATGTAATTCTCTTTCCGTCATGATTCGAATTATACTTTTACCCAATTTTGATTTTGCTTTCGCCTACATTTAATTTCATTCTGGAAATTCTTGCAACACAAGCTATTCGGTTTCTCTAATCATCTCAAGGATGCGATTGTTCTCGAGGATAAAGTTGCAATTTTTCTACGTGATTCTTAATTCCCGTGGAAATGGGTTTTGCTTGTGGTTTCTCGTTACCGTCACGGCATCAAATTTAAGCTCTTTAGCTGTTGTGTGTGTGTGGGGTTGTAGGAAGGAAGAAGAGTTCACGTTATAGAAAGAGACTTAACCGAACCAGACCGAATCGTCGGTGAACTGCTTCAACCAGGTGGTTACTTGAAGTTAATAGAACTCGGGCTTCAAGGTAAACCAATACAGATCACATCTTTTGTTAGATTAAGAGAATACAAATGTGACTTGTGTTTGTTGGTGTGTTACTACTTGATTGTAGATTGTGTGAAGGAGATAGATGCGCAGAGAGTTCTTGGTTATGCTCTCTTCAAAGATGGGAAACACACTAAACTCTCTTACCCTTTGGATCAGTTTGATTCGGATGTTGCGGGTCGCAGCTTTCACAATGGGAGATTTGTGCAGAGGATGCGAGAGAAAGCTTCTACCCTTTCTAAGTAAAAGTTTTGATCTTTTTATGCGTTTTGAAAGCACACTTCTTTTCGGATTTGATACTCTTTGATGCTGTTTCAGTGTTCGAATGGAGCAAGGAACAGTGACATCGTTGGTTGAAGAAAATGGAGTAATCAAAGGCGTTCAATACAAAACAAAACAAGGACTAGAGCTAAAATCGTTTGCTCCTCTCACCATAGTGTGTGATGGTTGTTTCTCCAACTTGCGTCGCTCTCTCTGCAAACCTAAGGTGTGTGACATGGTTGGTGTGTAAAAATTATTAGGTGTGAGGGGTTTTAAACCTTTTAGCATCGATTACTTCAGTTTGTTTTCTTCTCTCCTCTGTTTTGTGACTTTAAATCAGGTGGAGGTGCCATCGAATTTCGTGGGTCTCGTATTGGAGAATTGCGAACTCCCGTTTCCGAATCATGGCCACGTTGTTCTTGGCGATCCGTCACCCATTCTGTTCTATCCAATAAGCAGCTCGGAAGTCCGTTGCTTGGTCGATGTACCGGGTTCAAAACTTCTTTCAGTCGCAAGCGGCGAAATGGCTAACTATCTCAAAACAACTGTCGCACCGCAGGTTCCGGTTCAAATCCGGGATGTGTTCATTTCCGCGGTCGAAAAAGGTAACATAAGAACAATGCCGAACCGAAGCATGCCGGCTGATCCGATTCCTACACCCGGAGCTCTACTTTTAGGCGACGCATTCAACATGCGCCATCCTCTAACCGGAGGCGGTATGACCGTCGCATTATCCGATATCGTTATCCTCCGCGATCTATTAAACCCGCTCGTCGACTTAACCAACAATGAATCCTTATCCAAGTACATTGAATCGTTCTACACATTGCGGAAACCGGTTGCATCGACCATCAATACGCTTGCGGGAGCTCTTTATAAAGTCTTCTTGGCATCTCCCGACGACGCGAGGAGCGAAATGCGCCGTGCTTGCTTCGATTATCTTAGCCTCGGAGGTGTTTGCTCGTCGGGACCGGTCGCTCTGCTCTCGGGTTTGAACCCGCGACCTATGAGTCTGGTTCTTCATTTCTTCGCGGTCGCCATATTCGGGGTTGGTCGTTTGCTCCTACCTCTTCCTTCCGTTAAACGGTTATGGCTCGGAGCTAGACTAATATCGGTACGTCGTCGTTTTCTCGTTATACCCTTTTGAATTTTTGTGAAAAATCTTGTTGAATCTTTTTGGTTCTTGTCATGAAACAGAGTGCTTCAGGGATTATATTTCCAATAATAAAAGCAGAAGGTGTGAGGCAAATGTTCTTCCCTCGAACGATTCCTGCCATTTACAGAGCTCCTCCTACTCCTTCTCCTCGATCATGATTCAGAAAACTCTGCTCTCAAGATTACGAACGAAGGTTTGATTTGTTTTTTTTCTTTTTACGAACTGGGGCTTGAAATGTGTTTTAAAAAAACGAAAGTAAAAATTTATTTTGTTAATTATTGGAAACATGTGTTTTGCATAAAGTTCACGTACAAATAATATTCATGAAAACAAACATCAAAATATTTGAAACCTTTTTTTTTATTATATTCCATTTGTTTTACAATATACATAGGTTTTTTTGTTTTAATATATAAGATATTATAAGATATTTTTCATATTTCTATGAAATTTTTATATTTATTAGATATTGTATGACGAATTATATTCTACAGTTTTTTTTATTGATTAGCTAAATTATTTTTAATCTAATATATTACAAGATATTTTTTGAAAAAAATAATTTTCTTAGTCTTTGCTAATTTAGCTAAAGCATGAAACGTATTTGTATTTGCATGTTTTGCTCTTATAACATAGCCAAAGTTTTTTTTTTCCGTTAAACCATAAATCCAAAGTTAGCGGTCAAACAAGTGTTGTATACGTTGAACCTCGCAGTTAAACTGTTTTGGGCCTGTAGGCTGAAAACAGACAGTATATGGGCTGTAGATGCATGCGTATTATTGGCCATTTACTTTGGGTGCATATGATTTATATGGGTTTGGATTGTCATAATTGGATTTGTCTTCAGGGTTTTACTTAATTATTCTTATTATTTTGTTTTTAAGATAAATTGCAGTTGTTATGTGAATTCTGCAGTGGCTTTGAATGATATTCTATATCAACTTGAATTTGGCGGTCCATTTGATCTAATCGTTTTTTACTCATTATTCCGAAAAAACTTGTGAAGAAACTGTTAACCAAAAACTTCTGCGTATCCAAATGATTAATAGAGTTTTCAATCACCTTCAATTTAGAAACAAGAGGGAATGGGGCGATGAATGATATGAAAGCAATTGAAAGGGATCAAAAGTTGATTGGAGCTATATACATTAAGAGTGGAGCCCATTATTAGCCCAAATCTAAATGCTCTACATCTTTAAACCTAACCTTCATTGTGATGTTGAGTCTCTTTATTACCATCCCTTCCTAGGGGCCGGAGTTGTTTTAGATTGTTGTTTTCTTTTACGTTTGGGTTAATGTTAATAAATTTAAGGCCAATTCATCAAAATAGCAATTTTTAAAAATTTTGTTTTTTTTTTTTTTTTTTGAAACACTTTTTTTTGAAAATTTTGTTATCATTAGTTGAAAATAACAATAATATCATAAATTTTGACAATAATATCACAAATTTAATATTAAAATGACTTAAAATCATTTTCTAATGGGGAAAAATTAAACTTTAAATTGAAAATAATGAACCCAAATATAATGTTTAGTTTATTTTAAATTTATTTTGGAAAAATAAATATTTTTACATAATTATTTGTGCTATTTTAGAAATTTAAATTTTGGGTGCTAGTTTTAGAATAAAAATAATTATTGTGCTATTTTTAGGATATTTCTCTAAATTCAATGATCATATTTAATATATATATATATATTGTGTATTAAATTTAAAAATAATTTTTAACTATTCTTTCCATTTCACAATAATTATCGCTTTCACATATTTTACACAACTTAAGATACATATTATAATTTTCTTTATATCCATACAAACACCAATCTAACTTTGGTATTTTGTTTTATCTTATACAAAAAATATATAGTTGTTTGGAATATTATCAATTACAAATTATGAGAACAAATAAATAAATAATTTTACACATATAATTATACCGGTCTACAAGGATTCACGATCAACGGTCTACCGGCACCATGCTCGTGATGGAGCACTTTACCCATGACACACTAGACGACGACGAATGACCATATTTACACTGCGCTGAAAATATGGGAATTGAACTCCATATCTCCAAATGTAGAAGTATTAATGAATTTTTGATTAACTATTAGACTGAAGAAATTTCCCCATATGGAATATACATTTATATATTAATTTTGACTTGAGCTTAAATTAGATATTCTATCTTAAAAATTATATTGAAAATTTAAGACGAACCCTATCTTAAAACATAAAAACAATATAAGAACGACGTCGACATTAATTAACGAAATGATTTGACATCGATTTCAATCTATCGCTCCCATACACAAACAAGCCCACACGCACGCACCTACGTAACGTCTCCCATAAATTAAACTCTATTTCCAACTAAATATTTCCTCACACATTGCTGTAAACCATTAATATCTTTGTTGACATTTTGAAATATTATTGTTCAGTCAATTAATTTCCTGTCTGTCCCAATTTGATATATATCCTTCACGACAAAGTTTCCAATTTAAAGATATATATCATCGTAGAGAAGTAAAAAACCAAATAAAACTATATCATTGCAAAAATGTTTATAATATTTAATTTGTAACTAAATTTTAATGGGGCAACTAGAAGATTTTGTTTTGCGGTAAATGTTCGATAAGAATTTTCTTGTAAAATATAATGCATGCATTGTTTGTGATAAGAGTTAGCGACTCAATTACAATTTTGATTATATTTTCACGGTTTTAAACATAAACATATATATATATATGTCTTAGATTTTATGGATAATATAGGATTTAGTTGACCCAATATGTGTGATTTTCGTTGACTTGGACAATGTAGGTACATATCGACCAAGTCTGCAATTTGTGAACAACACACTAGAGGGACACATCAAAGCCTAAACACTACACAAATATGTAAGCTTCCAAGAAATCGCGTTTAGTTGCGTGTTTTCATTTCCTCCAACTTGTACGGACATGAATTAGCTCAACTTATTAAAACCTCTCATGTTTTCTTTTAGCTAATATAAGATCCAATAAATCAAATCTCAAAGAAATCTCGAGACCTAGTTCGTTACATGAATATATACCGCAGTAAAAAAATTATAGACGCAACAAAATTTAATACATATAATCGTTCAACATGATGAATTTCATAGATACCAATTTGTTTTTTATTTTTCAGACTGAAAATATATATTTATATATTGATTTATCATTTATGGTCAGTTAAAATTTAGATTATTCCCTGCAAAATCTTATGTTTACAGAGGCCACAAATAAAATGCGTCTAATAGAAATCAAATCTTGACTTCAACCAAAACAACGACAAGTTCAATTTGATTGATCGAGTTTATTCAACGGTACCAAATGCTACTGCCTTTTATTTTTGGTTAGTCGCTTATCAAATACTATTGTCATCAGAGTCAAAAGTAGGATATATATATATAATTGGATAACATTTGAAATTTCTGTCACAATGAAAAAAAAATCGAGCTGTTTTTGTTTTTATTTAGAAAGGAAGAAGAGACAAAAGAAGTAATGTAAAATTGAAGATGGAGGGGTTGAAGAAAGGTCCTACGTTATGGAGGAGGTGAAGCAAATTGGTCCACAGTGTGTCTCTCCTAGGAAATTCTTGAGGATCGGAGCAACGTGAACGTCACGTTAGTTGTCACTCAGATTGAATTGGACCCAAATTGATTATTAATAAATATAACAATAATAATTATTTATACATTTGCAATACTAGAAAACCCACTCCATGGAAATTCACATCGTGTCTATTATATTTTATATAAATATTATTTTGCATACACAGATAATATACGACATTGTCATTGTGGGACATATATGCGATTGCCGATTGGGCTTTCACGTGCTCATTCTTCTCTTACATCCCTAATCAATTACTATTTCTTAAAATTTGGATATTTCGTTACTCTACCTAGATTAAGCTCTGAAACAAGTACATTTTTATTAGAAAAAAATTCTTCAACAACTAGCTAAATTAAGAGTTTGAATAGTATGAAGTGTATTGTCATTCGCAAAAGTAAAATCAATCTCCATGAATATAGAATTTACCATTACAATGCTTTCAAATGTTTAGACCCATATATTTACTTCTTTGCTTTTATCATTCCATAAATACGTTATACATAATCTAACACAATGTAAATTGTGGAATCATGTCTCCGTGCTAACCTATCTCAATATTTACGTGTTTGCTTTTTAATTAATTTCTTTAACAAGGAAAAACTTTTTAATTATTTATACGTATCAAGGAAACATATTGTAAATATCAATTAACGATTAGTATATTGCTTTGGGATTTGCACTCCTTTTGGGATTATACAGCATCTTGTCTTCACTTGGTGTTGTTAAGCATAAAGGTCACAAAGCGCATCAAAGAATCAGATCAAAGCAAGGGCTTGTCGGAAGATATACATATGGACCCATTTTTGTTGCATCTCAAGAATATATGACCCTATTTTAATCCCCTCATTGTTCCTTGCTAATTGTGGTCGAGTTTTTATTAGTCACTTGATTAAGTTTGATATCAGTAACAAGCATTTTACTAGGTTAAAGTGATGACATAACAATAGTACTAGTACAAACCACTATATTACATAATTTTAATGTTATGATTTAATCATTTCTTGATTTGTAAAATAAGTATGTATATATCATATCCAACATATAAATTTTGTTTTTAAACTATTTATAGCTTATTATGTGCATGATTGATAAAAAAAAATCATACTTGATTAATATATTTATTTAATATAATATAAATGTTTTGTGGTGATTATACAAATTAGAGATTTTAGATTTCTTAAAAATTATATATGAAATCATGTGATTGCATCATATCAAAATTTTAACATGTGCATGTGAGATAGTCGAACATTATTCCTATTAAGAATGAAAATTTGCTTAATTTTTAAATGATATATATATATATATATAAAATTGGAATCTTTATATATATATATATATATATATATTCACTATTTTCCATATTAAATATAAAAAACTGGTAATTTTTTTTTTTTTTTAAATGTAGAAACGAAAAATATCCATATTAGAGTTTGACAAATGATTTATGTATATCTCTAGCCAAAGAAAATTTATGGCAAGCTATTAAATGTTCTGATTCTGACCATTGTTTGACTAAATCGACCTATTAATCAATGAATATGAAACTAAACATACATATATTTGGCAATCCCGGTCGTTTCTAAGGGAAAATCGTACAGTAGTATTGTTGAAAAAGTCAAAAGTTTTTTACGAAATAAAGTTTAAAACAAATAATTTACAAATTCTGAACGTCAAAAAGTCAGAGAACGAAAAAACTGCGAAGATGAAAAACCAAACATCAAAAGATCGATGAAAATTATACTCGACTTCCAGGCTTCCAACAATCAAATATTTATCGAGTCTCTAGTAATTTTTTCTGTCTTACATATTCAAATATCAAAATATAATATATTTAGTCTTAGTTTAAAATAAATTATTAACTAATTGCTTTCAAAATGCATTAACAAAATCTCAATGATTAAAATTTATAAATATTAGTTTCACATGGTAATTATAAACTTGAAATATTATGAGGGTCAAGAACATTACAGTATTATTTTCTGTATAAGTTTTAAACCGCATCGTAACAAATGGCCGATTATAGTGTCATTTCGACCGTAAACTATACATAAGTGTTCAAATTGAGGACAAATTTATGTATCCTGATATTAAACTTTCGAAAAAATCATGAACTTATTGTGGTATGGCCTTGCACTTAATTTTCTTTTCTTATATGTATTTTTTATCTTAACTTTTTCATCCGTGTGGTTTTTTTGATTTATGAATATAAATAATTGTAGTTTTTAAAATTTAATATATTCGCGAGGTCTCAATAAACGGGGTCCTAATTAGCCCTGTCAAGCGGGTCGGATCCGCCCCGCCTGACCCGCCCCGCCGCGGGTATGAGTTCTTTTTTACCCGCCAGAAATAGACCCGCAAGACCCGCAGTTCTTGAAATTGTTATCCGCACCCGCCCCGCATAAATCTAGCGGGTCAGGCGGGTTACCCGCGAAATGTAAAGAAAAATCTTAAAATATAAATAACATGAGAAAGTCCATAATTTTTTTTTTCAGTGACAGAGTCCATAGTCCATAGTCCGACCCGTTTGACAGACTACTTTAACATGCCGATTCAGAGAGAAAAATGAGAGTTTTTCAACTCTTACAACAAACTCAAAAGTTGTCTTCAAAACAGAATTATAGCATAAATAAAAACAAATTACAATGTGTCTCTTCAAGTCCATTTGTTCTTATGATTTCTCAATTCACCTATAAAACCAAAAAAGTTAAGAAAGTATCAGAATATATGAGTTACAAATTTTGAAAACGATATTGAAGGAAATAATACTTACGCAGTAGTTGAAGCAAATGACTCAAGTGGAGGCACATTATCATCTTCGTCAACCTCTAATTCTATCCAACAAAACATTAAAATTAGTACTACTAACTATTATATTGTAATTGAAATAGCAGAATTTTGGTGGTACCATCGTCATACGCTTCGAAACCTCGAAGCCAATTACGAGCACAAATCAGAGCTTGCACATTTTGTGGGAGAAGACAGCTTCTATACTTATTCAAGACCCGTGATCCAATGCTAAAGGAGGACTCAGATGCTACGGTTGTAATTGGTATGCTTAGAAGATCGCAAGCCATTCTAGATAACTCGCCAAATCGATGAGCGTTGTCTTTCCAATAATCTAACACATTTAAACTTGCAAACATCTCCCCATCTATTGCTGGTTCTGCCAAGTAGATATCTAACGCAGATTTACCACTAGCAGTTACATTCTTTTTGCGGAATCTGTTGAAATCCTACATCAATGAAAAAACCATGTGTAAGATCTTCATAGCAAAAACCAGAAATATAGTAAGATCAATAGAAACAGACCAAGTGTAAGACACTTACATTGTAATTGATGACACCTTTCCCATGTGACTGAAAAGGAACACCTCTAGCCACTGATTCTTGTGCGTTTTCTTCGGGTGATGTAGAGCTTTGAGCTGGTGCCTTAGAATAAGCTTTGAATAGCTGATTAAGTTTTTCTCGCACACGCTCCACCTTTTGTTCAGCAGTATCCTCATCCAGTTCTGTGAAACAATACTCTAATAGTTCTAACTTAAACCTAGGATCACAAACAGCTGCCATTGCAAGAATCTCTGAATACTCATGCCAATACTTATCAAATTTATCTTTCATAGCCTTGACCATCTCGACAATAACATCTTCATGACTGTTCTCATGTGCTCTCAGCCAATACTCGATCTTGTACACTTGCATAAAATACAGATTTGAGGTCGGGTAAATTGAACCTGATATCAGGGTGGTTATCTCATCAAAAGGTTGGAGCAGGTCACAGATTTGTACCCCTAGATCCCACTCTGTTCTCGTGGGAAGAAACTTGTAGCTTGGATCAATTCCTTGATACATATCAAAAGCAAGACTGTATTTGATACCTCTGTCAAGCATTTTATAGGTGGAGTTCCAGCGTGTTTGCACATCTAATGTCAACCCAGCCCTAATGTTAATCCCAGCAGACTCCACACAGGTTGCAAATAATTTACGACGATTCTCTGAAGCTTGAACAAATTTGATACTATCCCTAATTTTTCCTAAAGCATTACCCATTACCTTTAGCCCCTCTTGAACAATCAGATTTAATATGTGGGCAGAGCACCTAACATGGAAGAACTCTCCACCACATAATAAATCGTTTTGTATAACCAACTGATTCTTCAAGATGTTTTGCATGTTATCGTTATTACTAGCATTATCTAGGGTCAAAGAGAACACTTTTTTATCTATCCCCCACTCTTTCATCATCTCCATGATCTTCAAAGCCAAATCTATTCCACAATGTGGAGGAGGCATAGCAGCAAAGCACAAAATTTTATTCCTTAACTTCCAATGCCTATCTACGTAATGGGCAGTCAAACATATATATCCTTCCACTGTTATAGCAGACCAAAGATCAGATGTGAAAGAGATCCTACCAGGAATTTCAGACAGTTCTAACATCAACTTTGACTTCTCCTTCTCATAAAACTTATAAACATCAGCTGCAGCAGTATTTCTACTTATAAACTTCACGTCAGCATTCAGATACTTCCAGATCGCCCTAACTCTATCATATTCAACATAGGAGAACGGGAGATCATGCTCAATTAAGCACTTTGATAACATTTCACGGAAAACACCTTGATCAATCTTTCTACTTTGTAGTTTCGCATCTTCAGTAATCATAATACCACCTATATCACCGGCTTTAGGCGTTCTCAAGCACACTTCTGAATGTCGGTTATAGTTAGACGTACCTGTATTGTGTGAATCATACGCATAGTCTTTCGAGCAATGATTGCACTTAGCCCTGAGTTCAGACACACCATCACTGTTGACCTTAGTGATGACAGTGAAATTGTCCCAACAAGGTGAGGTTTTCTGCCTCTTGCTCTTACTTGGTAGAACTCCATCAGCTTCTGACTGTGGTAAACTAGATCCCTCAGTAGCAGTACTCGGATTCCTTCGCTTTTCCATCTGTTAAAACAAAAAAAATATACATAAGATTAAATATAAGATAGAACAACAAAAATACATTAAGACTGATAAACACAAATTTCTACATGTAAATCTAGAGCTTGTGAAACCAAACTGAATCAAACAGCTCACGAGTATCTGCAATCTGACTAAGATGTTCTCACTTGCAATCACCGACCAATTTCAATTGTTTCGAAACAAATTAAAGAAAACAAACGAGAATAAACGAAGATAAAACCAGTGAAATCAATGAACCGCCTAAAACTCTGATAAAACCAGACAAAAAAAATTCATTCCCAGACAAAAAAGATTCATTCCCAGACAAAAAAGAATCATTCTCAATAGGAGGAGACTATTGAGAGAGAAGCTTTCTGGAGGACAGAGAGGTTGAATCTCTCGACGGATGTTCGAATCGGCTTTGCTTGACGAGTCGACGGAGGAGAGGCGGAGGAGTTGGTTGACGAGTCGACGGAGGAGAGGGATAAGAGAAGAGAGGCAGAGACAGATTTGATAAGAGAGGCGGAGATACAGAGAGAGGCAGATTTGTTTCGTTGTTTGTTGTCTCATGTCTGAATGAGAAAGATCTAGGGTTTTATGTGCTTTAAAATTAAAAACGACACACTTTTTATGAAAACAACACACTACAAAATAAAAACAGCACACATTTAGTAAATAAACTACATAGTTTTTTTATTTTTGCGGGTTAGCGGATATCCGCTTTGCCAAATATCAAAACCCGCACCCGCCCCGCAAAAATATTATGTGATCCGCGACCCGCGACCCGCGAAAAAAATTATACTTTTTCTGACCCGCATCCGCCCCGCAGCGGGTCAAACGGGGCGGGGCCCGCGGATAAACACTCACATTGACAGGGCTAGTCCTAATGCTCCCTCGCGTCGTCTTACATTGCACCTAACTTTGATATTTTGTTCTCCAAAAGAAAAAGCAACATGATAAAAAACAATATATTTACGAGAAAATAAAGAAAATTATTGAGATGAGTAGGTGTTACGTATGTGATGAAACATAACATCTTATGATAAATAAGTTCATTATGTTTAGTTTTTTAAAAATACAAAACTTTTTTATAAAACAAAATCTAAAAAAAAACACCCTAACTTTTGTAGGAAAGATTTCTAAAAAGTTTATGAACTGATTTTCTTATATATTTTTAAAAGATGGAATCACAAACAAAAGAGTAATTGTTGATCCTTTTGATCACCGAAGAGATTAAAGTGTTGTAGAATAATGTGAAAGGGGATGAGATTTTCGTAAGTAGAAATGAGTCAACTTTGTGAAGAATAGATCGAGGTTTGTAAGAGATAGGTCGAATGTATGCGATGAACAGGTCGGGGACCGTATCATTTGTATTGATGGTTGAAACGAGACAAATTATTTAGATTTTCGAACTAGTTCCGAAGGAAATCCAGTTCGGTGTTCTAAATAATGTTGTTACAATAGTGTAGAGAGAGAGAGTTTTATGTGAGAGAGAGCAATAAATTTGGATCCCTTTCATAAATGCTTGCTAAGGGGTATTTATAGCAGGGGCTGTACAGTTGTTTCCCGCGTTTTCGGGGTGACGTGGCGCTTCCAGCGTCTTTTATGGGTAAGGTAGCTCGAGATGTACGCCCCAGCTTCTGCGGTAGGTAGATCATGATAAGTTCTACGTCGAACTGCTACGCATGTAGGGTACTGTTTAACGAACTACCCTCCACGTGTCACCTTCTCCCTTGGTCCTTTTGCGCAGGATTGATGAGGAGTCAGCACGAGCTCGGTGGGTCCTCGTGTTGGTTTTTGGCTGGGCTCGAATTTGATGGGCCCTGTTTGCTAAGGTGTGCCTTATTTGCTGAGGTGTGCCTTATCCTGAGATGGACCTAGTTAATTGGGGTGCTAAGTCCATCTCCAACAGTAATAGTTTGAAAACTAAAAACATAAATGCTTAATAGTCTTGAATCGGTTCATTAGGGTGTGGTGATCACAATGACATGCTTACAAATTACAATGGGACACTCATGTCAGGGAGCTACAAACTAAGGGCGCTTTTACTGGACCGGGTTAGTAAGTTGTTGAACAAATAATAATTACTATTGTCCCATTTTATTTATTTTCATTATTGTTTTTAGCATTTTACCAGCTTCAACAATATCAATATGGAATCCCAAATATATAAAGTAAAACTAAAGTAACAAAAAAAAAATGAAGCAAAGGCAATCGTTGAGCCAACATCTGTTTAAACTCTAAACTGAAAAACACGTTGTTAGTTAATGTGATTCGGCATCACAAGATGGATTAATTTTTCAATTTCGGGAAATACAAAATGAGAATGCGAAATGAATAAAGAGTATGATTTTCACACCTTAAAAAACGCTAATTAACTACTGGTTCGATATCCAACTATATTTATTTTGCCTAAAATAGGTACTTAGGCATTTATTACTAATAAAATTTATAAGTTTAAGTGAGTGGTCATCATTTTGCAAAAAAGAAAGAAAAAAACGCGAATTGGACTTGGTTTGTTGTTCCGACACGTTTCCGGCAAGAGAACTAACTATATAATTCGTTCAAAGATTTCATCATGTTCTTGTTCCCATTGGTTTTAAAACATTTTAATTTCGTTTGTTCACGTCATCAACCATCTTTTAAGGTTTTTTTTTCAAATATCAAGCCTATTTTAATTTAATTAAAGAAAATATAATTTCGGTTTATCTGATTCAAGTTTGAATATGATTAGGTTAAGTTACATTGGCTTCCAACTCAAAACTAATTGGTAATGAGTGGATTGGCTCAAATCTCTTATATATTACTCAATGTCCGTTCTCATTTCCGATGTGAGACAATCTTCAAATACTTTCTAGTGATTAATGGTACCTAATCCCAATACATCCCCTCAAGATAATTGGCAATGAGTGGATTGGCTCAAGTTCTTTATATATTACTCAATGTCCCTTTCCACTTCTGATATGGAACAATCTTCACATACTCCTTAAAGATTAAGGCTCATGACCCATTAATCTCTACATAATTCTAATAAATTATATGCTTGATGAATAAGTAAAAACTATATAATGTAATAAACATGATCACACATGCTCTGACTGTCAGGGCCGGCCCAAATCCATGGCAACCTGAGTATTTGTCATGGATCCAAATTTTTTTTAAAAAATTCTTCAAAAAAAGGACCCAAAAAAAAAAAAAGTTATTTGAGAGAAGATCGAATTTTTTTTTTTTGCCTAAGGCTTATATTAAAATAGAGATGGGCCTGCTGACTGTGTGTCCTTTAACAAAAAAAAAAATTGCGGAGACTCTGTGTCAACATTCCACAGTTTTTGGTATATATTAAAAATATTTTTAAAGTTACTAGTATGTAATTTAAAAGATAGATAACGATATGGTCCTATAGATAATTCTAATATTTGTTTATATTCTAAATTTTCGAAATAAATTTAAATATATAGAGTTCAATAATGTAAGGTTTTTTTGTACTATTAAGTAACAACATTAATGATCCAATATTTTTTAGCCTTTCATTTGTACTATTGTGAAAAATCGTATAGACATATTTGAAACATATAATTTAGTTTTACAAAAAAATAAATAGACTATTAGTTGAGCGAGAAATAAAAACTCAACCGACACAGTTCACAACATGTACAGATTATGGAGCAGCGTGGACCAACATGACATTAACACAGTCCAAAGAGTCCCCAAATGTAACAATGACAATTTCACCATATTCCTTTTTTATATATTTTGTTGCCGATGTAATTTTTTCTTTTTCTGAATAATACGTTTATTACTTTCAGTATGGCCTCTCATTACTGGTTCTCTCCTTATTCCAATTTTTTTTTAAACCAATTAACCAAAATAATAATAATAAGTAAAATAACTTCATACTCACACAATTCAAAACGCCTTTAGAAGAGAGGCATAAACCGACCGTTGTGGTAATCGTCATAATAACTCTTTAAGTTGAGCTTATTTGAGTGATCAGGGACGGTGGATGGAAACGCGTGAATTGATTAATATTCTTTTTAATCCTCTTAATTAAATTAATACACAAGAATTGATTAAAAATTCGAATATATGACCGGTCAAATTCCTGTCGTGTCCTAACATGAAAACTATATATAAACATGCACACATGCCTAGTGACCTCTCGATCGTAGCTTACCTACAACATCACTCACAACCCAATCAAAACACCACTTTTTGATACTCTCTCAAAATCTTCAAATCTTGATTTCCATATCTACCTTCTCTCTCTACTTTATTCTCCCACCCCCTCTCTATCTAGAGCTAAATAAAATGGGTTTATTGTCAAGAAAAGCTACTTGCAACACTCATGGCCAAGATTCCTCGTATTTTTTGGGTTGGGAAGAGTATGAGAAGAACCCTTATGACGAGATGAAGAACCCAAACGGCATCATCCAAATGGGTCTCGCAGAAAACCAGGTAATCGATTTACTCTAATCACCTAAACGCAACGTATTGTAGATAGATTCGATAATGTACAGTATACAGTATATATATATATATATATATATATATATATATCTTACTAATATTTCTTGTTTTCTTGCAGTTATCTTTCGATCTCATTGAGTCATGGCTTGCCAAGAACCCGGACGCAGCCAATTTCCAAAGAGAAGGCCAAACTATTTTCCGGGAACTAGCTCTTTTTCAAGATTATCATGGCCTTGCTTCTTTCAAAAATGTAAGATATTATTCGGATCGAATTATTTAAAATGATCGGAAAAATATCATCCTGTTGAACCACAGTTTACTAAATCGGTTTGTTTATGTCTTAAATATTTTCAGGCTATGGCGGATTTCATGTCGGAAAATAGAGGAAACCGAGTTTCTTTTGATCCGAAAAAGCTTGTCCTCACCGCGGGTGCTACTTCGGCTAACGAAACTCTGATGTTCTGTCTCGCTGATCCCGGAGACGCTTTCTTGCTCCCTACGCCATATTATCCAGGGTTAGTTAACTTTTTGTCAAACCATATTGCTTCATTCACAAGTCACATGAAAACTTACGCTAACTAAAACACTTTTCTTTTTACATTCATGAATTGCAGATTTGATAGGGATTTGAAATGGCGTACCGGAGTTGAGATTGTACCGATCCAGTGCACGAGTGCAAACGGATTCCGCATCACCAAATCCGCACTCGAAGAAGCCTACCAGCAAGCTCAAAAGCTTGACCTAAAAGTTAAAGGAATCCTTATAACCAACCCATCTAACCCGTTGGGTACTACGACAACACGAACCGAACTAAACCATCTCTTAGACTTCGTCTCACGTAAGAATATACATTTGATAAGCGACGAGATCTACTCAGGTACCGTTTTCACTTCTTCCGGATTCATCAGCGTAATGGAAGTCCTCAAAGAAAAAAAGCTCGAAAACACCGATGTTTTTAAACGTGTCCACATCGTTTACAGTTTGTCTAAAGATCTAGGCCTACCTGGTTTTCGCGTTGGAGTGATTTACTCCAACGATGATATTGTTGTCGCCGCAGCGACAAAAATGTCCAGCTTCGGTCTAATCTCTTCTCAAACACAATACCTCTTATCGGCATTGTTATCCGACAAAAACTTCACCAAAAACTACCTCAAAGAGAACCAAATCCGACTCAAGAACCGGCACATGAAGCTCGTGTCGGGTCTAGAGGCTTCAGGCATCGAGTGTCTCAAGAGCAACGCTGGACTCTTCTGTTGGGTCGACATGAGACACCTATTGAGATCTAACACTTTTGAAGCCGAGATTGAGCTATGGAAAAAGATCGTTCACGAGGTTAAGCTCAATATCTCTCCCGGTTCTTCGTGCCATTGCAACGAACCGGGTTGGTTTAGGGTTTGTTTCGCGAATATGAGCGAGGAGACATTAAAGGTTGCGTTGAATAGATTGAAGATGTTCGTTGATGAACCGTCGTCTACTACAAGAAGTCAAAATGAACATCAAAGACTGAAAAGTTTAAGGAAAATGAAAGTTTCTAATTGGGTTTTCCGGCTATCGTTTCACGACCGTGAACCCGAGGAACGATAGCCTGGTTTTATTTGAAGTTAAGTATAATAAGTATTGATTTTTTTTTTGGTCGTTATTTACGAGTGATTGTTCGTCAAATATAACTTTTTCATCAGAATTTTATACTTTGGAATAGGTTTTCGAGAGAAAGTTCACTCAGTCCGTACGTGAAATCGGATAATGCAGTGTGGCTTTTCTGTATTATTTTCACATATTCTAATTAATGATATTTGGAAAGAAAAACAAAATTGTCAAAAAATTTGCTTGAAATTTACGTTAAAAGTGCCACGTGTTAAAATTACCGGCTACATATCTGGTTGAGAAGCCGTAACTTGGGTCCGGCCAATAAATCCGCTCATTAACTATTATGTAATTAATTAGAAGCCTACGTCTTAGCACTAAAGTACACTATGTTCACATTTGTTAATTCATATGAACAACTAGGAGAATTCCTTTATTACTCTAGTTGACAATATAAATAAATTGGTGCATTCAATATTTGATTCTCCAATCGCTTTAATTGGTTTCGAAGTGATCGAATTCGTTTAAATGACTTGTAAGTCAACGAAAACTGCCATTGAAAGTCAAAAGATGATCCCAAATTATTATACACTCACAGCCACGTGGGCATACACAGACGTGGCTATCTTTTTTTTTTTTTCCAAACCTTGATTCTATTAAGGTAATCTTCTAAATTACACCAAAAGATGGAATTATCCATCCTCGTCCAACCTTACAACAAAACATAGCAACCGTATAAAATAAAGCGAAAGCAGATAAATCTTCATAAAAGTTTGACAGTAAATTAGAGCCAATGTTTGAATGCGTCGATAAAAATGACTGTGAATCCAACAAAATCGGATGCGTCGACAAAACATTCACGGCAAAACCGAAAAGTTGAAAGTTAGTCAAGTTAGTTTGTGACTTTGAATGACAATTCACACCTCAAAACCTTGTCGAAACAAGATCCGTTGTATCTTCTGACTCCGTGGAGACGTGGTTATCTTTATTTATGTAAATTCCAAATGATCTTCAATGATAGATTGTTGATTTGAAGAAATTAATAAAGAAGAACTAAATGTGACTACAAATTATTAAAAATAATAATGCAATTTCAGGAGGGGAAGTAAAGTAGGAGATTCACATTTTCATTTTAGAAATTTTAAACTTAATTATCACTGATGTATTCTCATATTAGGTGTTTTAGCATGCATTTCATGCATAGTTTTGTATAGTTATCATGCATAAATCATGGTCTTATCATGTTTTGTCCCATTTAGAGTATTAGGAGTCTTAGGTTAGGTCTTGCACGTTTAGGTCTTGTTGGAGTGTCTTTCCAGGTGTTTATGGAGGCTACACGGAGCTAGAAGAAACACGAGAGCGAGCGGAGCTAACGAGGAACGGAAAAGGCGAAGAAGCAGGAGTCCATCGGTCGGCCACAGGCCGATGCAACCGACCGATAGGATCTCAGGAGAAACCAAGTTTATATCGGGCAGAGGTATCGAGCTGTGGCTGGCCGATGCAAGACGAAGAAGAGACGACAGAATCATATCGGTCGGCCACAGGCCGATGCAACCGACCGATAGGATTTCAGGAGAATCCGAAGTTCCCATCGGCCAGGTGTATCGGGCTGAGGCTGGCCGATAGGAAACTGCTGAAAACAAATCTTGACCGGGTCAGTACCCGGTTTGTCCCGGGTTGACCCGGTTCGAACCCTTTTGCTTAAATACCAACTTAACCTAATTTTAAAGGATGATCTTGTTTTCTCTTGGAAATACTTACATTTTGAGAGGATCTTGGGATTTTGTAAGAGAAGTTATCTTTAAATTAATGCAGTTTCTTGTTCTTTAAATCAAATCCCTCTTTCTTTCTTATTCCTAAACATGAATCTTAGCAACCATAACATATGTTTTGTTGGGATTAACATGATTAGTGAGTAGTTCTTTAGGGTCTTTTGGGTGAGATAGATTAGGGTGATTTGGGGTTGATCCATGATGTTAGGGGTTTAGATAGTTTGATTTCCTTCCTAAATAAGTGTTCCTAAAGCTAGATTAGCCTTGATCTAGTTGATCTAGATCATAGGGAATTTCTCGCCCGGAAGGTGTTCGATGAAATTCCCCAATGAGCTTTTTTAGGGATTTACACTCTTGGCCTATGGAAATAGTTGTCCAAGGTGTTTATTGGTTGATTAGACTTTGTGTTCAATGCTTGATGATGGCTTAATTACAAATGGAAGTTTGTTCTTAATTAGGTGATTAGAAAGTGATTAATGCCATGGAAGTGGATTAGTCTTTATTAGTGGTCTAAACCTAAGGATTAATATTGGTTGAATACATTGGCATCATGGATTAGTTCTAGATCACACAAAATCAATTACCTCACCCTAAGATTCGCCTTTAATTATTACTTTAAGTTCAATTGAGTCTCTTGTTTAGTTCATTATCTTATCTTGTCACAATCGTTTTAATTACTCAGATTGTTAGTCGTTTGATAGAATTGAGTATTGAGGCTTTCAATTTCATTAGACAATTAGTAAAACCCTCTTTGTTTAGCTTAGATTTAGGAGTTTCGTGTATTCTTAGTGGCTTAATCTAATCCCTCTGGATTTGACATCTCTTATGCTATAACGATAAGCATAGAGGAATTGACAAAAGTCCTTTATCAATCACACTAGCTGATTAAATTTAAAAGGGAGCAGAACTGTTTGTTTGAAATTATGATCAGACAATATCAAAAATATGAAATGTTTTCTGCTACATTAATTGTTTGGTAGCAGAAATAAGACCAATCTCAACTAACTACTTTCTCTAATACGCTAATATTACATGTTTTGGACTACTTTAAAAGGGAGCAGAATTATTTGTTTGAATGACATTTGTGACGGAACTAATATTACATTTTGTGGTTCCGAGCTTCGGAGATTACGGGCTTCGGTCCAAAACTTCATAATATTCCAAAAAAAAAATCTTTCTCTAATCAGAAACTATGTGGGGGTTATTGGTTCTTGCATTTTAATGGATTTCTCAGATTTAGAAATTATAATGAATCCATTGATTTTAAAATCAGAGAAGTGGATTTCAAAGTTAAATAATTGGATTTCAAAATCAAATAAATGGATTATTGTAAATCAACCAAATGGATTATATGTTCGATAGTACTTTCGAAGAAAGTTATGTAAACCAACACATGCAAGTATGATTTTTGTCTGTGACTTATAAGGAAAAGGAGGAGCAGACTTAAAAATTAGGAATCGAAATTTGAAGATACCAAAGATTCTTTCAACAACGTTTCTCAATGACGCATGTCGATGGTTAAACAACTATTTTTCATCCCGTGGAGTATATGATGTGTGGGCTGACTTAAATTTTATTTTAAAAAAACGATTTACAACCTCTTTGATATATGCATAGATTTTTTCATTATGTTGGTTTTTTATCGTATTTTAGGGGCACATCCGAACTATAAAAAATTTCGTGACAAAACTTTTTAAGAGTTTGATGATTTCAAAGTGATATTTGAAAAGAACGTAACGTCGGGTAGGAGTACGATTGGATTGGGTGATACTACTGATGCTCGAACAGGTGGATTTATGGAAACGGAAAAGGAGCAAACAAATTCTGGTGAAGAGTTTTTCATGAATGTCGAGAAAAATTATGAAACACAATCATCTTTTTTTTTGCAGCGGTTCAAATAATACTTTGGAAAAACTCCATTTAAGAAAAAGATGGAGAACTAATCCTCTTAACAATGTTGATGATCCAATCATTCAAAAATTGATATGTGTCTTTCTATTTTTAATTCTACGTAGTAGTTTCATCTTAAAAAAAAACACTTGTAAATCCAAATCCAACCAAATAACAAGGTTTCACTCGAGATTTGTTCCTTTGTATTTTACTTATAAAAACACTTGTAAATCTATTCAAATCCAAATTAAAATCAAATCCTTATGAAAATCCTTACTATTGAATAACACTTGAGTGGAGAGTTCGCCCTAATTTGGCTTTCTCTCCCAGGCCCGAGCCCCGAGGCAGCCGTTGACGATCCCGGGATGAGTTTCAACCTCCGTCATTCCTCCTCCGACCGGATCTCGGCCTGAGTTCGTTGCCTTCCTCTCTCTAAGGCTCAGCCAGTTGTAGTTCGAGAAACAGAACTCCACTTCCGCCGGTTGGTTTGCCGGTGAGATCTTTTCCGAACTGCTCCTGGTCGAGGGTATTTGCTCTGCTATGCAATGGTGTTTGAGGCTGTGCCGAAGGTTGTTCTCCAGCTTCTCTCCTTTGCGTCGACGATTCAAAGCAATTGGCTCAAGTCTCTCTCCCACCTTTGTTTGGTGATCCCTACGGCGCAGGCAAATCTCCTCCTCCCACCGGAGCCGCCGGATCCGCCGGACCCACCAGATCCAGGTTTCTCCGTTCTAAACCCTTGGAAGATTTCATTTACTGCTCTGCAGTTGGTCAAAGCTTTGCTGTCGAGTCTCCTATCCTCGGCGATGTGGCCAACGGCGCTCCTTCAAATTTCCACCACCGTTTCTCCTCCCCTTCGGTTCAGCTATCGGTACTAACTGCCTCCACCACCCTTCCCCCATCAAGCTCGCCGCCTAATTGACGAAGAAAATCGTTTGTTCGAGCATCATCCGCTGACTCCACAACCCTTGTCGAGATCTCAAGTCGTGCACTCCGTCTCAGGCATGCTCTGTCTCGCCGGCGAGAGATGCTTCTCCGGTGTTGGGTTTTCTGGTCAAATGGGTTCTTCCGACACCAACCTCTACGCTCCACCGGCGACTCAAGTTCTTCTAAGTTCGATCTCGCCATATCCTGATGTCTCCGATGAGAGAAATCTTGACCAGTTTGAAGATCTATACTTGGCCCATATGGAGATGTTGTTGGTTATTATTGTTGAAGGCCCGATAAGAAGAAATATTTGGATCAACAAAGTGTCTATCCGATTAGTATTTGAAAAATCTGACCATGAGTGTCTTCTATCCTGCTCATTTTCCTTTTTTAGTGGGAGTGATATTTCTGCAGCACCTTGCTCCATGTGGCCGCTGCCTCTTTCAAACTTTCGATTCAGCCATCGTAAAAAGCTGATTCCTCCACATGTCTCCGCCCTTCTTCCACTCATTCGATTAAGCCATCGTAAAAAGCTACCGCCTCCTCCGCCAACTTTCCTCTCTCTGAGAGGTAATTTCCTCTCGTGCCTAGTGCCGAGAAACTCTATGAACGTCTTTACCGACATGTTCTCTTGTGTAGCGGTCTGTCTGGGGCCTGAAGAGACATACGATTTCGTTTCTACGAATATCGGAGGTAGAGGTTCGCCTGCTAAGTCACTTGTGACGAATTCCAGACTCTCCGGCTTCGCCGTGAAATTATTGACGCATTTGAGCTCTGTCTCAAATCTGCTGTCCATCTGTCAAGATGATGATTTATGTACCCTATGTTTTATTGTTCTGAATTTATGTTGTAGCTATATGAGAGGATGCTTAATTCCCTCTCTTTGTATCTTTGAAGTTTAAGTTAATGAAGAATGTGTTGAACAAAAAAAAAGAAAAAAGAATAACACTTGATTTTAACATGGATTTTAAAATTATAGAACCAATAACACAAAATTTGAATATGAATTTCAAAATTATAGAACTAATAACACTTAATTTGGTTTGGATTTCTAAATCCATTAAAACCAAAAACCAATAATCATTTTAAATCTCTAGATTCTCTACCACTGACATTAATGTCTTATTTTTCAAAAGATTAACTACTTATTATTTATCAATTATTTCGCGTCATTAGCTTGTACTTTACAGTGTGTATGTAGCTAGAGTGGGCGCCAAAAACTTTTAAAAGGATCATGGATTAGTAAATACTGCCTCTGTTTCAAAAAGAGTGTCATTCTGACAATTTTCACACAAATTAAGAAAACTAATAAAAACTCTATTTTACTTTTTATTAATACACTAAAAAAAATTCTCTTTCTAATTAATATATTAAAACATTAGGATTAAAATTAGATTTTTAATAAAAAATTTGCATTGAAAATACAAAATGACACTCTTTATGTAACAAACAAAAAATGTTAGAATAACATTCTTTTTGAAACGGAGGGAGTATGTAATCAACATGGGAAATTAAAATATCTATTGGTTTTTTTGAATTCACATGACTGTCCCGAAAATGAAAAATTAATACATGAGCAATTTGTGAAACACTCAAATATTTGATTAAACATACACTATATACATTTAAAACTTCCGTGTTCTCAAAATTATCAAAGGAATTTTGTAAATCAGAACAACGACCACACCTCTCTTCATTTCAAAATTTCTCTATTTATTTTATTATTAGTTATGAAACTAGAAAAAGAAACTATTTTTTTTTATAATATTACAATTCCTTGATCTCAATAATAGTTTATAGGAACTATTAATGATTTTTTACAAACGATTTTTTTTTAAAAAATACTCCATATTTAATGTATATATATACCCATTATGGACTAACCGGTAAATAATGCACAGAGCGAAATGAAAATAAATTAACAAGGACATCGGAATAGTTGTCAAATGTCAATGTGTCATGTGGGATTCACATGGCAAAAAAAACAGAGAACATCTGCTATTATTTTCTGATTGGTCACTTAGCAGATATATTCTACCATATATTATACTATATATTAATTCGACCAACCTTTGTATTTGTAAATTTCTCATTTGTGGTGATATGTTATGTTCGTGTTGATCTACTCATCTGGGGGCCACATGACCACGGGCCTCGTTTGCCACCACGTCGCTTCGAGTATAATATATATGAATGTTAATTCTTTGTTTTTTACTAATAACCTTGGATGATCTGAACTTCGATCCGAACCTGATACCGATGTCCAACTTGCATTGAAAAGACCAAGCCAACACAAATCAAATTAGCTCTAGTACCCACGGACAGCAAAATTGATCCAAATAGAAGTCGAGTTTACGCTATGTTTCAAAACAATTATAACCCAACCACTTATGCGCAATATGAATGTTACATCTTCTTATAGCCTATATCGCTTGCGCAATATAAATATATGGAGATGGAATAACTTATGTGCAATTTCTTCATTTTTAGATCAAAAATATAGTATATATTTTATAAAATTCTGATATATCCCGTTGTTTTAGAATTTAAAGAAAAAAAATGATTAGTGGTTATATATGTTATTCCTTCTCCATATATTTTTCTACAATTATTTTATTATGTAGTATTCTAAACTAACATCATTGATTCATTATACATATATAGCAATAAGACTGAACATTTTGTTTAATATTGGTAGTAATAGCGGTAGAAATGATTACAAGTTGTATTTTTTATATCCTAAAAGTAGAATATAAATTAAGATATCGTTTGGTTTTAATCCGCTCGTATTTTTACCTTTTGATTGTTATGCTTTGATCGAATCAAACTTGAACCGAAATCTAAATACTTCTTTGCAGTAAAGAACATTAGGCAGACAAAAAATTCATAGTCACATTTTTGTGTTGGAGGCTAATGGCATTGCTTTCTTCGTGGAATTAATAGTATATGTTTTCATGTTTGAAACTTTGAGGACAATGACATAATGTTTTGCAAAGAGCTTTAAGCTTTGTTGGTTTAGGTTTTTCTGTACGTTTCAATATTTTAAGTAATTTTGTATTCGACATTATACCAACATTAAGCTTTGGGTTTGAAATCCGATCAGTGTAAAATCTGTTGATATATATCTTAAGTCACATCGTATGACGTGCCAAATCAAATTTAATCTCGCATATATTGTTGTAAGTTGAACTTGAAGTTATGTTGTAATAAGGAATGCATTCAGTTGCACAAAAAATAAATAAATAAGGAATGCATTCAAGAAGAAATGATCTTTTGTAATATATAAAAGATCTCTATATACTATATCCATGAAATGTTGGCATGGCATGAGAGGATTCAAAGTTGGATCTTTATTCAACATTCAAAGTTGTTTATAATTCAAAGACAAAAGGCCGAAAGCAATTCTTGTCTTTGCAGAAGCTTTCTCCAACGCCAAAAGTTTACCTTTATTCGTCTTTTCAAATAAAGTTCATATATTCTTTTTTTGGGGTGATTATATAGGATTTTAAGTGCTTTTCCTTATTACTTTTTTCCAAGTATAATTCAATTTTTCATCATCTGATATTTTGCCATTTGTGGCCAAAATGTATTTTCAATCGATTTTACAATAAACAATTGCTAGTTTATTAACTAAGTTGTGTCATATGGCTACACATCCAACAAAAAGTTAATGTATAGTGATATGCACTAATAAAAAAAAAGTGTTACAAACTACATATATGCTAAAGACTTTAATGTCTCAGTCTAAACGTGATGAAATCCGTTAGTTTGATTAGGTAAAAATTAATAAAAATAAGAGAAGCCCGACCTTATAACCCAAAGAACACACCTTACAAATACCCAAAATAGAAAATACAATGAAAAACCAAATACATAACATGGTTCCATGACTCAGACCTGACCCAAATTCTTTGATTTGGGATTCAAGTCATCGTTACAAACAAATCACAAAAAGAGATTTAAGAAAGAAAACAAAAATCGCATCTAACTTTAAATCACACATATTTTTAGACGATAAATCAGTTGGATCGGGTTTTCTTGTGGGTTTGGGATGGGTTTGATTTATGTGTTTAGGGTCGGGGTTTTTTTTAACGTGTTTAGGTTAAATTTTCTTTGGAGTAAGGTCAAAAACTAACTGGTTTCAGCACAGTTGGACGTAAATAGTCAATCATTAATGAAAATGTTATTTGATACATATTATTATAATCAAGCATGTCATCATTAACATTTTGTTAGTGTGGCTAGACTGTCATTTGTTAGTTGGAATGTGTAGCTAGACATTTGATCATAGTTGGGTTGGTGTTAAAAAGATGCTATGTTTCTATTTGGTGAAGACTTGTTTGAGAAGTTAATATAAAAGCATCTGTGTTTCAAAAAAAAAAAAAAGTTGGATTGGTGTATCTAACAAGTTTTTTTAAAAAATCAAAGGACATAAACAGCTATGTATGTATTTGGCAGGTTAAGTAGTGAGAAGTTAGTTTCTAAAAAAACTATAGATATCGTAGTTACAGTGAAAGAATGAAAATAAATAAAAAGATAGAGAAAAGATGGGCTACAGAGAAAAAAATCCAAAACCCAATATAATAAAAGTCTGGATATCTGGTCCCGAACATAGAAACCCACGAAGAATTAGGGAGATTGAACTGCTATATTTTTAGTATTGGGCTTGACCCATTATAAACTTCTATTGCCTAAGACTAAGGCCCAACCCATTAAAATTGCTCAAAAAAATTATTGTGTGGTATATATATATTTGTGAGTTGTGACCAAGTCGATGCGCAAGTTGCTATATGCGGAAAGTAGACGAAACCAAAATCCAAAAACCAAAAACATGTGATATTTTTATTTGTCTTTTTATGATGTTAAAAGCAAATGGGTGGCAAAATTGTAGTTGATTTCTTGGGTATATGTCCATTTCAAACATTGCATCACACTTCATGCACCTAGCTATATTTCATGGGAATTTATTTGTAATTTCTTTTGAACATTTAAATTTATTTATATTTTTTAACATAATAAAAATTATAAAATATAAGCTATATAAGAAGACGACATATATAGCATCGTGATATTTTCTCGGCTTGATATAAACGGATGAGCTCAAAGAAGTAGTTTAAATTAATTGTATATATGACTCAATAGATTTTCTACGATTAATCTAGTTTTAAGTATATAATACACGATATGTAATGGTCAAATATTTGAAAAACAAAATTCAAGAACTTTGTGGTAATATTGATTAAACATTTGTAAAATATTTTAACATTCATTTTCTTCTGATAACAATACAAAGTATGGGGGCAATTATAAACATAGTGTAAATTTTGTATCAGTTTATTTGAAAAAGCCTATCTTTCAATTAAAAAAAATAGTCTTCTTTTTTGTGCAAAGCAAAATAGTCTTAAATTTAAACTCTAAACCCTACATAATAGTATATTTTCTTTACTTTTAAAGAAATAGCATTTTCTATTTTAGTTTTTAGATCTTTTTTCAACCATACCAGCTGTATTTTAATATATCACTTTGATTAATATTAACTCCGATGCTACATAAATCTCTTACCGACAAAATTATAAATTTAGTAGGCGTAACGACAATATTCGAGGACCCGGAGAAATCCAAGATTTACAAAAGAAACATTTAACAAATAATTAAAAGTGCTAAGGATTTGACTTTGGTTACATTATGACGAGCTATATTAGCGTTCATATGAATTGTCTAAATTTTAATATATTTACTTTAATTTTAGAACCCAACGACTCCCAAATAAAGTTGAAAACAATGTGTTGACTTTGGGGGATACTCACTGTTTCACATACATATTGACCAAAGTCTACTTAATTCATTTGAGGTCAACTGCTTTTTGACTTTCATGGTATGGAGTTTTCTACTCACTACTACTACTACTACTACTACTACATACGCCAAATAATAATATTATGATTTGCTTTTGTTTTTTTGTTGGAATAATATTGTGATTGTTTTTTATTCTTTGCTAGTAGAACAACGCCAAATACTATAATTTATGGACTATTATTTAAAGTATTTCAAAAATTATCCATGTTTTTTTTTTGTCTGCCGTCTATGATTAATGATGAACATCTTTGTAGAAACTGTTGGAGGTGGGCCTAGCACCCCCAATTAGTTAGGCCCATCTTAGTGTAAAGCCCACCTTAACTCGGTCAAACATAAAAGATAGCCCTCAGCCGAGAAAGAGCACCGGCCTGCAGGTATCCACCCGAAAGCACCGAGCTCCCGATAAAAACACCTCGGAACGGCATTCAACCGGGAAGCGCCGACCGGAAGCCCCACATCGATGTCTGCTCGAAACCGCCGAGCTCCCGAGGACCCACCCGGGACCGGGCTGACACCTCGCCGAACAGGGAGATCAAAGGAGCAGCAGACACGTGGGGGTTGGTAAAACAGCATGCTACGTGGAGAGAGGTATGACTTTGGAATGACATCTCACCAACCCTGCGGAGCAAGCGAAGAAGAAGAGGACACGTGGGGGAGAGTTGGCCGAACAGTATGCTATCTTACAAAAGTATGGCGCCGAGCTCATCATGACCCCTCGCCCTAAAAGCCGGGACACGCCTCTTAGGGTACCTTACCCGCGAAACAAGGAGAGAACGCCGTGTGGCCCCGGAATCCTGGGGAGTAGGAGCTCAACTCTTCCCTTATATATATCCCCTTACGTGTTTGAGGGAGGGGGACTTTTGATCTTTTAGACTTCATTCCCTACACGAAATAGTCCGACCTCTCTCGTTTTGTAACAGAGTAGCACATTTAGAACACCGAACTGGACTCCCTTCGGAACCAGTTCGTAAATCTAAATTGCTCACCACTTTCTCTTGATAATAAAAAGAATACGGTCCCCGACCTGTTCGCCATAATCCCCGGCATGCCCTAAATTCCGGTTAACACGCTCTATTTACGGAAATCTCGCCTCTCAACTCCTCGATTAACCTCTTAACAACCTTAGTGATCTCTTGGATCAACATAAACACTTGTGAATCACAAGTTGTGATCCTTACTAGATCTGATGGATGATAAGATAGAACTGCTTTTCAAAAATAAAAACTAAGTTTACTAAACATTTGGGATAGTTTCAAAGAACATGTACGGAATGAATAAAAGTAAGTCTACTAAACAACATAAAAAGAGCAAAGTTCTTGCAATAGTATAATCTCAAAAGTTGAGATGCAAACAAAATTATGTTTTTCAAATGGTTTATGTCAGTTATTTTTTGGTGTTTTGTATGACATTTATGTAGTTTTACATGCTCTTTATTTATGTAACTAGATTCCAACGGGCGCAGGCATGCAAGGTAATATTTGTTATAGCTTTTTTATCATTTAATTGCTTTTGATTGATTTGTTTGGCGACAAATTTAAAATTATAAATAAATTACAAAAATATCTTTAATGAAACATGTTTGGCAACAAAAATATTTTTATTTTAATAATATAGATTCTCCATATATAGTATGTTTTATAATTTACTCACGAATTTATGCTACAATTTTTTTTGTTTTAAACTTGAATCAAAATTGAATTGAACAACAAAAAACTATAAATTAATCGAATAATTTCAACTAAATTTTTTTTTTTTTTTTTTTGGATGAATGTTAAATTATATTCAAACCTGAAAAAAGCGTTTCTACATCAGTGATGCGAGCTTATAGGAGAAATAACTATTCTGAAAAACAAGGATTAAGAACATATTATGAAAAGCGAGCTCTCCATGTCAATCTACTGGCCTGGATGCGAACCAAAATTGCATTCCGTCTTCGTAACGCATATCCCCCAGCATTCGTATAGAAGTGAATCTATTTCGAATTCCCTTATCAATAAACTTGATCAGTCGTGTCGCTGAGGACGGGTTGGTTCCGTGACGACGTGCATTCCTCTCCCGCCACAGCACATGTATTGTCATTTGAAACTAAATATTGAACAAAAGTATCTAAAACTCATTCAAACCAAATTGAACAAAAAGTTTAAACAAATAGAACAGAACCAAGAATTTGAAAATATTTAGAGAAAATTACCCAGAATAACACTAATCTTTAATGTAATTACTAGAATAACACCCCCGAAACCGAGTTGACTAGAATAACACAACTCTTTTGTTAAAAGACAGAAACCCCCTATTTGAGTTCTTTATTTACAGAATTGCCATTTTGATTTATTTTTTACAGAAAAAAAAAATAAAAATATAAAACTAAAAAAAAA
>PKML01043605.1:363896-437133 GCA_002933935.1 Eutrema yunnanense | reverse complement strand
TCTGCATAACAAGTCTGCATAACAAGTCTGTGCAGACTTAATCTGAAAAACGCGGTGGCATTTTTGTAAATAACTCAAACTTTTGCTTACGTGGAAATAATTTCGTAATGGCAGTGTCGTAATTACGTTTTTCCTAACAAGCAAAAATAAGGGTAAAATGGGCCAAAAACAGACTTTTTCCTTCCCAGTTATTATGTGTTATTCTAGTCCTTAGCCAATTTATAAGTGTCATTCTAATTTTTTTCCCAAATATTTATCACAAAACTTTCTTGGTAATTACATCCTCTAGATCTTCACTTTTGAGGAACTGGAGAAACATCAAGTCCTAGGATTCCCATTCCTTCAGCATCTACCTTGAGCTCTTTATTCACGACTCTCGAGATCATTAGAAGTAGCTTTCTCGCATAAACAAATGACCAATGATAAATGAAATTAAAGGCACAATAAAACAAAGAATATTACTAAAATGATATTCCTTCTGTTTCAAAAAGAGCGTCATTCTAACAATTTTCACACAAATTAAGAAAACTAATAAAAACTCTATTTTACCCTTTATTAATACATTAAAAAAATTCTCTTTCTAATTAATACATTAAAACACTAGGGTTAAAACTGGATTTTTAATAAAAAAATTGCATTGAAAATACAAAATGACATTTTTTATGTAACAAAAAAAAATGTTAGAATGACATTCTTTTTGAAACGGAGGGAGTATCATTTATATTAATACTGCAAAAGCCAAAAACTCGGTGTCATACACTTCTAGGGTTTTGGTTCTTCCACGCCTTCAGCATTTTAAGAGATAACACAAAAACATGATCCACGCCCTAAGTACATAGGCATCATATCTATATCTAATATTGAAGATATAATTAATCAATCATCTACTCATTATCATATAGAGGAAAATCAATGAAGGAGCTGATATCATGATGATCCAAGCAGTTGTTATTCAGCGTCTCGGTTACAGGGAACCCGATTTCTCGCGTGTTGTTGATTATCTCATCGAAGAGCTCGGCCTGGAGATTCTCAAACCCGGCCATGAAGAATATCTCTTGATGATCAACATGATCATTGTTATTGACGGCGTAGTGAGACGACATTTGTAGAGGTGAATTTGTACCAATGCTACTACTACTACAACTCATGGAGTTCAAGGATGGAGAAGAATGATGATGATAAGATGAAGAAGCTGCATCATGGTCAATATCAAACCAATTAACTTTATTCTGTTCCCAAGAAAATGTTTCCAATATCGGATTCTTGATCATGATTTGTTCTTCCATGGAGAAACATGTTATTGATGGATCCACCACCTCGTTGTATGAGGTTTGGTTCAACGGCGATTTGGTGTTCTCATCATGAAACATTAGGATCTGGTTTTGATCTGATGATGACATCTTCGATGATGTTTCTTGGGGCTCGAATTTGGCATTTAGTTGTTGATGAATTGCCTTCCCTTGCTTGCTCGATAGCTTCTTCTTAAGCCTCGTGTTCCAATAGTTTTTGATATCGTTGTCTGTTCTTCCCGGTAATTGTGAAGCAATTATAGACCACCTTCATCGACAAAATTTAATTAATACACACCAATTTAGATGCAGCGTACGTTGTAAACTTGACCAAAAAAACAAAAATGATGCAGCATTGTAAATAAAATCTCATGAATCATATATATTTATATTATATAGGAACATGAAACAAAAATAATAAACCTGCTTCCAATAGTAATGTAGAGGCTGCAAATTATGTAATCTTCTTCATCGGTGAAGCCTCCATGCTTTAAGTTAGGCCTCAAGTAATTAAGCCATCTCAGACGACAACTCTTCCCACATCTCTTAATCCCTTTTATCAAAATGTAAAATTGTTAATATTATATGTCACAAACTATATAGTATATGAAAAAGAAAAAAAAAATCAAAGAAGATTGATTTTATATGAATACCGATTCTGTGAGGGAGGGAAATCCAATTGTTGCCGGTACCGTGTTTTTCGATGTAGGACTTAAGCACGGCGTCTTCCTGCGGCGACCATGGCCCTTTTTTCACCGCCGTCTTGTCGCAGCACGGTGCTCTTCCCATTTTTTTTGTGTTCAATTGATATTTTCTCTTCTTCTCATCAATGGGGTTTCTTGTTTTCTAGGTATTTATCTTCTGTAGTCTCTCTATATATATATATATATATATGAGGAAACTTAATGAAGAATGATGACAAGTGGATTTATGTTTGTATACGTATATATAGACGAATAAAGTATGTATGATGAGGAAAAGGTATCAGTAGAATCGGTCTCCTAAAATTCAAATAATGTGAATATGACTAAGAAAAAAGATGCAAACTTTATAAAAGGTAATAATATGTTATAAATATTTCTAGACAAAAAAAATGAAGAAAAGTAAAAGTGACAACAAATGGTTTTGTCTAGATATATATATATATATATATATATATAAATATCCTTTAACTTCTTCGGTTTTATTCCATAACCTTTGCCGTAATCGAATGGGTTTGTTGTGCAGATCCCTTATCCACTCAACCCACTCTAATTTTTTTTTTGAAAATATATATAACTTGCGATTAGAAAGATACTTTCACTTACTTTATATCAACTCGCCCTTATACTTCCCTATTTCTAAAAAAGTTCGGTTTCTAGGTTTCTAAGGGTTCACTCTTTTACTATCGTAACGGTTCACTCAAACTTTCTACCATTTCGGTGACAATCACGTTGCCAAACAAAACGTGGATGGATTGCACCAGCACATAATGTTCTTAAACATACCATTCATTTTATATTCACTTTCCATCCATCACACACTCAATCATCAAGTAAACTTAAATCATAACTCAATCAATCACACAATGAGTTAAAACCCGTACTTACCTGAGTTGAGACTTGTAACTGGTCGAGAAGGTCCAGGTTAATTCCTATCTACGAGATCAGCTTGCCCTGCATTCGCCGGTGGTTTAAGACGAAACTTAACCACCAACCTTGAGAATTTGCGCCAATAACAAGGGTAAGTCCTAATCACATCTACCTAAATAGAAAAGTTAATTGGTTTCCTAAGTGCTTTTTTGCGATTCATTTACTCGATAAAACATTGAAAAGGGGTCTCATATAACCATGGCGGAACCATGCTCTGATACCACATTTCGCCTTTCTTTTAGATTTTCCTCGGATATAAGTGATGTAGCTAGCAACACTTTCTTCTTTCTTTACTCCAATTCTAACACCATTGCTAACATATATACCCCGGCTTCTCTTAATCTTTAGCCAACTTAGAACTATGCCCATGATGAACAAATGATCCTCTCTCTCTTCTCCAATTTACACGATTTCCACCTTTTTCTCGAATTAGCTACCTTACGACTAAATCCGGTCATGCCGTATCGGCTAGATGCGGTTCCCTTCGACTATTTCTTAACTTTCGCGACCACTTAAGCTCCTTTTGGTCTATTTTGTCATTCCCACGTATATCTCTCCAATCTTGATCACCTTGAATGAGCCTCGACCATTTTCGGTCGTATCGGCACCTTTCGCGCTACACGATTTTTTCGTACTGGCCAACTTTCAATTCTTTCATGCCAAATTGATTCTTCCTCAACCCATAGCTGCTTCTTAGCTTTTTTAAAGCATCCCATCGACTATGTACTGATCTTTTGTACTGGTTATTACATTATCCCTTCCTTAAAGACTTCACTACGCGCCGCTTTAACAAAAAACAAAAAACAATCGTTGACCTGTAAATATGTGAATCATTTATATTGTATTCAATCCGTAATAAAGATATATGGTAAATTACCTGTTATAGATAACACCTTGACCGTTACAATGGTTTCGCCTAATAGTCAAACTATTAATAATTGTTTCAATTTTTTTTGTAAAGATGCCTACTCCAGTACTTTCAACAAGTTTTTGATTTAAATATAGGACCCACAATTTGATTATCTCGGTTATTTACTGTTTTGACTTAATTTGATTCCGGTTCATTGTCTTGTTTAAAATGTATCTTTACTATTATTTTTAAAAACTTTATATGTTTTCATATGGGTTTTCTCCGGTTTAACCGTGGCTATAAATTTTGTAATGCAAGAAAAATAAAAATAGAAAAATCCGGATAATATAGGAATACACGAAAACTAAATGGAATAAATTAGTTATCTTTCATTAGTTGCTTCTTCTTCTTTTTGATAGAGTTCATTATTTGCTTAGTTGTTCATCTATTGTGGATTATGTTTCATTATGTAATTTTGAAATATTACTGAACCATCATAATCTTCTAGATGAAAAAGCAAATGTCTGACTTGACCTGCAGACCCAGATCAGTTAGTTCTGAAATTTTGAAAATTAAAAGAACTTTACATTCTTTCTAATTATATATTCCAGTTTACATAAAAAGAGACTGGTTGCAAGATAATGTGAGAAAAAAAAAACTAATTTTTTAAAATAAAAACACCTTTTCAACACGCTATTGAATCGGTCTTCTCGGTACGACGAGTACAAATATTTTGACGGAGTCAATTGATGTCAGTGTAAATTTATATCCCTAATTTACATAAGATGGTTTGAAATATATTTTTTTTAGAGTGAGTTACACTTTTCGACTTTCAATTTATGTTATAGATATTTTGTGAATTTAGACACACTTTGATCACTTTTTTTGTTTGTATTTTTATTTTTATATTTCTTTTGGTACGCTTCCACCATTTACTTTTATTTTTTATTATTTTTTATTTCATACACTCACACATTTTTGTTTTACTTATGTCGAGCGTATGCGTATCCACATATCCACATAGTTACGTACACGTTTACGCTTTTAAATGGATAGATATGTGCGTATCCATGCGTATATCGTTTATGTGTACGCAACTACATGGATGTGTATGCGTATCCACGCGTATATCGTCCATGTGTATGCAACTACATGGATGTATAAGCGTATTCACATGAATATCGTCCACGTGTACGCAACTACATGGATATGTATGCGTATTCACGTGAATTACGAACATGCATGCGTCTTATCCACAAGATTCGACTTCTGAGCCATGAATCTTCTTGTTCGAGTCATCGTTACCCTTATCTGACGGATATCCAACAACTTTCTGGCGGGGGATTTCGACTACAATGCTCGTCGGAAAGATGTCGGAAAATTTCCGATGGATATCCGACAAATTTCCGATGGGGCATTCCAACTATAACTTCGGCGGAGAATCATCAAAAATCCTTCCGACGGGAACTGTTCGTCGAAAATCCGTCGGAAAATCCTCTACGTTAGTCTATCGGAAAAGTTATGACCATTTTCCAACGATCAGTTTTCGACTAAAATCCGACCAAATTTGATTTATGATGAGCTGTAACTGACGGATTTAGTTCCGTTGAAAATCCGACAGAAAAATTCCCGACGGAAATGGGTATCAAAATAAATATAATTGATAGAGAAAAAATAATTGATATCGAAATATAGAGAAAAATATAAATATAATTGATATTGAAAAATTAATTGTTAAATTATTTTTTTTATGGGAAAAATATTAAGAAAACAAAATGTGTGGGGTGTGTGAGATGAAAAAAAAAATAAAGAGAAAATGAGGAAGTGTAATTAACTCTTGGTAAGAAGGGCATAAAAATCAAAATACATATTCAAAAGTAGGGAAAGTATGTCTAAAGTCATAAATTGTCTATAATATCATTATATTTTGAAAAAACGTGTGTGAATGTAATTTTTTCTTTTTTTTTAACCTCGAAAAAGAAAGTTATAAAATTAAATATAATTATAAAAGTTATAAAAGTAAATATAATTATCTTAAGCAAACACTCCTTTCCTATTGCAATGAAAATCTAATTGATCCTTTCAAGCCATCAAAACGAAAATAATATCAATTTGACTATGTCAAGAGACTAGAGTCGACATCTGGAAATGAATAAGACAAATTAAGCAGGTAAAACTTTTGAGTTCATGACTTAAGTATTTTAAGTTTTTCTTACTAATCCACGAGACAATTCTTTGGGACCAAAATTATACTTTTATATTTATAGAATGAAATGTGTTCTTCGATTTTTCTTCACGAAGGAAATCGAGACTTAATTAATCGAATAATTGATATGCAAATCTTCCTCGCACTGAAAGAAATTCCATTAGTTAGAAAAATCCGAAATGACACGATTCGACTAAGGATCGGCTTGCTCTAGGTACGGTGGAGGTTGGATAATCTTTGACTTCAAAGAATCCACAAAGAAAGATGCTAAGGCGTGAGTGATGAATTCGAAAATCCTTATGCCCAATCGATAATGAACGATTTGAAACGAGGCGGTGGCTGCGATGCTTGAGGGATTCGAGAACAAGGATGATAGAGCGTGGGAGATGAATCCCGAAAATCTCTATGCCCCTTATTACGAGAAGAATCGAACAAACAACGGATCGAAGGTTGCGTCGAAGTGTTGCGGAAGACACTCGATAAACCGAAAAGAATTTCAATGACTAACCATCAAAGAAATCGAAGAACAAGAGTTGAAAACTCAGAAAATATTTGGTAAAAGATTGATTAATTTCGTGGCTGCCTTACAAGGGAAATATAAAGAGAAAAAAATCAAAGAGAGAGTCAATGGTCAATCTCGAAAATAAGAGAAGACCACCTCGAAAATTACAGCAATAATTAAAACAAGTTTGAATTTGAAAATATGTCTTTTGATCTTCCATGGTCGAAATTGTAGATGTTTATGGGCTTGAAGAAGATCACAAAATGGGCCAGTATCAATGTGAATCAATTGCCTCATTAAAAACCTTTCCAAGAAAACCCATTGGGAAAAAGAGCACAAAATGATTCACATACCCATTTAGTGATTTCTTTGGGCCTTCTTGTACCTTGATGGTTTGAGGTAATAAGTGAGCTTCTTTGGAACATCCTGGATGACATAAAGATGTACAAATCGCAGCAGCTTTGACAATAGATCCGTTGAGAAGTTGAAGCCTCCAAATGAAGCAAGTCGAGGATCCGTTGACTTAGAAATTGCATATCTTCCAAATGAAAACTGCTCTTGACTTGATTCCACTTCGCCGTGAGCCTCTGATGGATCAAGATTGTAGAACAATTTGATTCGTAGCTTAACTCGTCCTGGTGTTCCTGGAAACCTCCAATTAAGGCTGGTATGTCCAAATCGGGTAAGCTGGGAATCACCCGATTTGTAAATTCAATAACTCCTTCGTTTGAGCTCCAAATGGACTGATTCCAATTCGTAGTGTGCTCTGGGTGAGCTGAGAATGTTTTCCAAGTGGTCTCATGCTTTGAATCTTGGTGGTTGATTCCGTATGCTCCAAGAAAGGCACATATGTTCTTGTTGACTCCTATGCGGTTTGTGTGGCATGTTGGATGAAGTTCTGGTTCAAGCTGTTCCTCCTTGATGCTTTCCAGGATCATATCACGAAACACCTGAAAAAAAAATTTATTTGTTGTTGGAGGTGGGCTTAGCACCCCCAATTAACTAGGCTCATCTCAGCAAAAAGTTCTTCTCGATTAAGTCAGCCAAAGGTCAACGCTTGACCAAGGAGAGCACCGAGCTACTACCCCGAGCTCCCACCTAAAGCTCACCCCGAACTCTCAAGAGCGCATCCCGAGCTCTTGCTGACACTTTACCAACTCTGCGCAGAGAGACCAAAAGGAAAATGACACGTGGAGGACAACTCGCTGAACAGTGTGCTATTTCCGTAGGAGTATGGCACCGAGCTCGACATCTCACCAACTATGCGCAGAGAGACCAAAAGGAAAATGACACGTGGAGGGCAGCTCGCTGAACAGTGTGCTATTTCCGTAGGAGTATGGTGTCGGGCTCATCATAACCTATCCATCAAAGAAGCTGGGACACGCCTCTCGAGGTGCATTACCCACGAAAAGCGCTGGAGGCGCCACGTTGCCCCGGAACTTCGGGGAACAGGGAGTCAATCCCGGCTATATATACCCCTTAGCGCGCATTTATTGAGGGAGGACTTTTTTTATTACTCTCTCTCTCCTTAGATCTTACACCCGACCTCTCTGTATTTTTACTTGGCAATATTGTTTAGAACACCGAACTGGATTCCCGTTGGAACTAGTTCGTAAGTCTAAACCGTACACCATTTTCCGATCATCAATAAAAAGAATACGGCCACGCCCTGTTTGTTATAATATCCGATCTATTGTTCTCCCTCCCTACCTGTTCCGAAATTAAGTTAACTCGTTCTATCAACGGAAATCTCACCTCCCAATCGATAAATCTATTTCTAATCATCATTAGTGATCCGACGGATCATCATTTGTTATTATGAGAATATTGAAACAAGCAAAAGTGAAATTTTACGAAGTTTTTCTTATTGTTAAAATTTCACGAGGTTTATAAAATAAAATATGATATTTTTTTTTATCTTTTGTAATTGTTAAACAACAAACAAACATCTGTCATCATACCAAATATGGCTTTAGAAAAAAGTTACAGAGCGAAAATTTTATTAAAAAGAAACAGCAATTATTATTCGTACTTTTCAAACTAAAGTATGGTCTCTCATAGGACTTATGACGTATTTATCTATATCTATATTATTAAAACAATAAAAAATTATAATTTGTTTCTAAATCCTCTTTATTTTTTTAAAAAATTGAAATTGTTGTCAAACATTTATTAAAGCATTTTATGTCCAAACAGATATTAGTATAGATATTTCTATAATTTATATGGATCAACTAAACATGTTGCCAAAAAGTCTTTTTCTTTTAAATAATCTACATTATATCTTTATTTTTAGATAATGAACATTCTAATAAATTATAATATCTATAAATAATCTATTTGATTGATTAAATTATTTAAAATATAATAACATTAATCTATAATTGTAAAGATTAAATGTATATTTTATGTTTGTATATAGTTGGCTTGATACATAAGAGAAGAGATTTTAATCCGAATTTCAAAATTTAAGTGATGTACAAATTTTAAAAAATTATGTTTGGTTTAATCATGTTATTTAATTAAACCATAATTAGACTAAATTATATATTTTTATTTTAAAAAGGACGTATTAGCCTATTTTAACAATTTGATTTAAATAAAATAATAAAATAGTTGGTTGTATGGTAATCTAAATTCACATAATAACAAAGTTTATGATTAAGATTACATCAAAATATACTTAATTAACTCATACTCCTATTCTACTAATATCCACCATATGATAACATCATATAACTTTTAGAACAATTTACTTTTTTTGTTAGATAACAAACTTTGTTATCATTTAAGGTTACATAAAACATAATCATGAAATTTTTCATTAAAATTTAAGTCAAACTATTTTCGTTAGTAACGTTCAATATAAATTTCACAAAAAAGTAATGTATAAAAATTATGTCTCTTCACACATCGCATATTATAATCTAGATTTCGCATAGCATGAATTAGAAATATATGGTATAAACATCAAAATAAATAATGCACAATAAATCATCAAAATATTATATTCTCGCTAAAAACCTAAGAATTATAAATTTAATATATTTGAATCAATAACAATTAAATTAGATCTTATTTCTCATTTCATCTTTTATATATTTCAAAATTTAGTAAAAAAAAAATGTATTCTGCCGGTTAGAATCTAGTATCTAGTGGTAAAAGTAAAACGACGTCTACATCTGCGATTTCGAATATGTAAAGGCCCACTAGATGCGAGTCATGGGTAGTAAATTGTACAGTAAGAGACCCATTTTCTAACAGACTGAAAGATTGTAGGCCATTATGGGTCGAACGTGAACTTTTTCAAATTGCTTAATTGTGGACCAAATGAATACTTCCGACAATTTTTAGGCACCTAACTTTTAAAATCGTCTTATTTAATGGGTAACTAGGATTTAACCCGCGCTAATTATAGCGCAGAGTAATTTTTTTTAAACAAATTATTTTGAAATTTAATAAAATTATTTTTATCTGAATTTTAAAATATAGCTAACCTTTTATTATAGATAAATATGTCAATTTGTAATAATATGTCTATTTAACCCGTTTTGCATTGAACTATAATATTATTCGGGCTAATCCGCAAAAAACTTATAATCTTGAAAACATAACTCTAATATGCACCGTTAATGACTCTAGTTTTTGTGGTTAGTCTACGAACTTTTTAAAAAAATATAGTTTTCTTGTGGCTAATTTTTTATAAAATATTCGAAATATTTTTGAGCTTTTGTTTTGATATATATTCAAATAAAATATAATAAATTATAGTGAAAATTTTAGCAAGATTTTGAATAGATTTTTTTTCTTTGAATTCATTTGTAATAGCAAGATTTCGAATATGAATTGATTATTATTTTAAAATATATAGTATTAAAATAATTAATAAATTAAATAATAAATAACTTCTTTAATGCAAAATATATAGTTTCCATATTCTAATCAATAATTTTAAAAGATTATTATATCCTTTTCTATTTGAATTATTCTTTGTTATTTGTAATGACATTTCATGTAATAACTTACAAAACAATGTTTATTTTTTAAAATGTCTTCTTAAATAATATTATAGAGATTATCTAATAGGATCAAGTTTGATTTATATTATAATTGGGTTGTGCTTATACAGTTGTACCCTTGGGCCTCGTAATGCGGCCATTTTAGTAAGTACATTATACGAGAAACCCAAAGTTGTAGGCAAGACGCAGAACTGAGGAAATTTTTAAAAAGAATAAATATCTTCAAAAAAAATCTTTCAACAATGTAATCCCATTGAAACAAATATTTGTTTTTAAAAAAGTAACTTCAAATAAAAAGTTTTATAATCGATTAACATCTTTAAAAAATCATGTCGATGACATAAGTGTGTGTATCGCATAAAGAAAAATGAGAAACAATGCAAAATGCTAATTTGTATTTAAAAAATCATCTCATATCTTTAAAATGCTCAATTCTCTCATTAGCATACAATTTATCCTTTTTCAATTTGTAATAATAATAATAATAATAATAATTATAATCATAATAATAATAATAATAATAATAATAATAATAAATGTGAAAATCACCGTCAGGAGTCATGACCCAGATATCTTCCAGATCTTTGGTTGCGAAAATTGCACTGTGTTTCTTACGAATTGGGGGCAATTTTGTCATTTCTCTTTTTCCTTTTACGTGTCATCCTTCTTCATACTAGTTATATCGCTTTACTGATGGGCTTTGTCTTTTTTCACTTTTCAATTTCATTAACTTTTCAATTTCATTAACATTATCTAATTATAACCACGTATCAAACAAATAAAAACTTTTTAGACATAATAAATTTATCAAAACAATGCAGATAATATTGATTTGTCGAACTAACTAAAAACACTTTAATATAGTTTTAAAAGAATGTTTTCGATGTTTTAAAAAAAAAGAATGTTTTCGATTATTTAAAAACCAAAAAAAAATAAGAAAAAGTTCGTTTAATCATATATATAATATAAGGGGAACTAACAAAAAAAAGACCTACATATAAGACTTGACAAAGAAAAATTGTGATACCTAACAAAGTGGAAATACCTCACAATGATGATAATAGACTATTACAAGGACGAAGACACGGAGCGACACACCGACTTTATTAGGCCGAATCAAAAGCGAAAAGAAAGGTCATCGTTTCTCTTTTAACTTTCTTTTCACAGCCACACACACATATTACATATATACTCATACACATACGTATAAAACACATATTACATATATACTCATACTGTCATACACATACACATACACATACACATACACATACACATACACATACGTATACACACATATTACATATATACTCATATACTTGGTAGACAAAGATTTCATCATGGCTTGCGTTTACAAAGTCTTTCGAGACACGAGAGTCCATAGTCACCAATCCACTACGGTGACTCACTCTTTTCCCTAAATGTATATGTATATTACACCCCAACAAATTTGAAAATCTTATACGCTTAATTGAATAATTGGTTTCGAAATAACTTTTAGTTGTGTAGGATCTTTTTTTGTTTTTGTTTAATCAGCCTAGTAGAGTATTAGTTGAGAGAAGAAAAGTGAAACATTTTGTGTACAATCAATGTAATATTTTATGTATAGTGTCATAATTCTGTAAGTTACTTTATTACTTTAAGTCTTTAACCATCTTTCTCACATAATTTTTGATGGAATAGACGAAAAGCTCTAGGATAAACTCAAATTACGCCAAAATAATTGATTTTGAATCGTTTATCTACTTCAAAATAATTTCTTTTACATGTGATCAAAGACAAAACTTAAAAACATATATGGAAAACTTAAAAATACGAGTTCTGGGATCGTATCATTGGCAAATATAGATGGACTAGATTATAAAAACTCATAATAGTTAATGATAGATATTCTTATAGTAGACTTTTGTTGTCAAAGGCTCAATGATTCGTCTCTTTACAGAGTCAAGATCTCGACGTGATTGACAGAATATTTACTTATATATTCTTAATAATCATGCAGTTTTTTTTACCCCATGAATTAATGTGGTTATTCATTTAAATAATCAAAATCATTCCCTTCCCTTCTCCCCAATATTGTTCAATTATTCGCGCCTGTTTACATTTGAGGGCAATATTCGACTATTCGTTACGAGCTTCTGAATTTTTAGAACCTACGAATAGTTGATAATTCTTCACAAAAGACAAAAACCTCTCTGTTCTAAGATGCTTTTTATTAATTATAAACAAATAAAAGAGATTTTTTGTGTCGTTTATAAACTTTATTAAGCGTGCAAACTATGATAAAATTATCACGAATTTAATATAAATATCATAGCCTTTAATAAGCACACGCTTAATACGTGATATACAGTTAGAATACATTTCGTTCGACAGTAATCTTCATATAATATTCTTTTTGACATTCTGCAAAAAAAAGAGCATTTGAGAAAGGAAAATCCATCTTTTCGCATATAATTCAAGTATATATGCTGATTAAAATAAATAAATTTAGACCGTCAATTTTGGTGGCTTTGTTAAAATTTAAAGTTATGATAGACGGGTCTTTTGGTGTCATTATTATTACCCGAAATTGAGTGGATATTTGAAATGGGATTATAACAAATAAAGAAGCATCAACCATAATTTGACCGATGCATAGTACATATATAAAAAAAGAGGAAAATAAATATAAAAAGAACAAAATAAAGACATGAAAAGCAGCATGTCTGGTTGCTTTGTTGGCCGTAGAGCCGGGAGGGTGACAGAAAAGGATCACACAATCCTTCTATCATTCATCCAACTTAGTACCTCCTTTTACTTTACAAAATTATTTGTCCAATTGTTTTTTATATATATACATAATAATTTTTCCAACTAGCTAATTCTATCTTCTTAGCCAAGTGAGAAACTTAAGACATGTTTTCCACGCTTTTAAACGAAATAGTACGTTATTTTCGATATTATTATATATCTATTTGGTGATTTTTTTTTCCTCAATTTATATATATATGGGAAATTGCAGTCAATAACCATCAAAAAAACTATTATTAAGAAACTAACCAAAAAAAAAGAGTGGATCAATATTCTCTATATATTATGTAATAATACATTTTTATCATTTTCTCTTTTTTTCTCTCTCCCTTCCTCGCTTCCTATCCTCCTCCCTCTCTCTCTCCTTCTCTCTCTCTCCTCCCACACTTCCTTCTTACACGAATCCATTATTTTCTTCTTCCCAAAATACCTTCATTGATTCTTCATCATCGTTGTTCTCATTTGTTGGTTTCTTCTTTTGGGGAAAAACATTGTGGATCAATGGAGAAGAGATGTTATTGGATAAAAGAGGCATGATGGAACGAGTGATGTCAGCTTTGTCATTGTGGCCGCAATCGGAATTATATCCAGCATCGACTCGAACCTCCTCCTCAGATTATACACGTCCAACCTAGCTACGCTCCATGGAAAAACTCGTACAGATCTTCGACAAAACTGAATTTATGACACGCTATTGAACATAATTTTGGGGATTTTGTGAATTTTGGGGATTTTGTGAACATAATTTCGTACAGGTCTTCCATACAATTGGCTGGTCATGGATTAACATAGAATGTCTATTAGTGTATTTGTATAGAACCTCTATTTTTTTCCAAATGCTGATTTATAAAAGTAAAGCTCTTTCTACGGTGAATATGATGTTTTGATTGTTTTGTTACCAGCCACGCATGAACTTAGAATCCTTGAACTTAGAATCCTCAGTTACATCTGCAATTGGCGGATAAATTTTGTGTTTTCAACATTCTATTTGTATGTATTAAGAGTGTTCATCATTTTAGTGTTTTTAATATTAGACATTAATTTCAACGTGTGTATAAAACGTCTATTTTTTTAATTTTGCTTTTCATAAACATTTTGATAAAAATGACAAAACATATAGAATGTCTATGTAAAATATACCATTATATTCATTCACCTCCCCATATTGTACCCCTCTCATATCCCCGTCTATTCTACTTACCAATTCTATTCTACTTACCAATTCTATACTATTTTACAAACTTGTTAATCTAATAAATGTAAAGATTTGTTCCGCCATTGGATAATCGAGTATTGGTTCCACCATCGCCAAGTACCCCAACCACCGCCTAGCCACCGAAGGTAAGTCATCCCTCGCAAGCATAAGCCCGATCGACGTTGCCCACATCAAAAGCCTGTTCACTGTTGCCAACATCCAATCCAGCTACGTTTCACAACAACACTCGCACATGTGAATTTTGGGGATTTTGTGAATTTGGAAGATTTTGTGAATTTTGGGAATTTTGTGTATAGGAAGTCTGGAGAAGAATGTATGGATACATTTTAAATGATGATTTTTGTATGGTTTTTGTACTATTTTTTCTACTATCGTAGTTGGTGAAGAATAGCCACCAAAGGTTTTTGTACTATTTTTCCTGACCTGGTATGGAAGGTTTATATATATGGATGAGCAAAGTGCATAAAGATTTTATATTTTCTCTTGTCTCAAATAAAATTTTGTTATTTTCTATTTGCTAATTTTTATGTGTGTATAGAACGTCTATTTCGATGCATTGGATTCAAGCTTCGTATCAACTGGATTCTTCTCGGACATAGCTCTAGATTTATGTAATGTCTATATTTCCTTTGAACCTTTCACTTAGATGCTCTTGTATCACGTGAGCTTCATTTCCTTTGGTATAGAAGGTCTGCAAAAAAAATAGTATGGAAGGTCTATGTTTCTCAATTGGAGACGAATGTATTGACATGTTGTAAATGATAGTTTAATATATTGATGAGCAAAGTGCAGAAATGTTTCTATACTATTTTTTCACTTTGTATGAAATGTCTGTATATTTTAGTTGGTAGATTTCTTATGTCTTTGATTTTTAAAAATAGACTTGCTATGTTATTGAAAAAACTAGACTTCCTACGTTACAGGTGCTATTATTGACGTATGAAAAAAAATTCGGGTTCAAAATTCAAATCATGTTAGACGTGAAATAAAATCAGTGTTTTTTTGGTACTAATACAAGGTTAAACCAGTTACCAGTATGCGATTTATGCAAAAAAAAAAACCATTGGGGTAAACATATGTGGTGTCAAAATAAATCGTATAGTCAGTCTATTTTTTTTTGCTGGGTAAAAGACTACACCCCTAAAACTGCTTAGTCACATGGATATAATGGTCACAAAAGCATATGGATGGTTACTTGCTTAATTGTTTTTATCTATGGTTATATTCTTCATACTTTATCCAAAATTGGTTATTTCACCAATTGTCCCTATATATATTAGTCATTTTTTTTGTTGGTAAAACTATATATTAGTCATTTGTAAGTTTTAACTTTTTATATTCCATTTTAGATAAATGGCGGATAAAACAAAAAATTTACAAAATATTGATTCATATCTAAAACTTTTGTCATCGTTTTACCAATATATCTTGATCAATAAATTTTGGTTTTATCCTTGATTAAATAAAATTCTTCATATTGGACTTACCTTTTTATTAAATAATATTTGCTTGTCAAAAAGTGAATAGTAAATTATTTTTTTTTAAAAAGGAAAAGAGCCGAATCAAATCACATCAAGTGTTTTCAAACAAATTAAACCGGATTTAACCGATAACAAAACTGATCCTAAATCTCCGTATGCCTCACTTTCTCCTAAACTATTTTAAATTAACCGAAAAATAAAAAATTTAAACGGTCGTAATATTGGGGCTGATTCGGAGTTAGATACTCTATCATAACAAATCATTGAAGGGGCCTACATGTCTGAAAATGACACGTGTCGAACCTAACTGACTGTTTTCGAGTTTCGTAATTGGTCGCTCTCTCTTTCTCTCGTGTCGTGTGGATAACTCTGTATCGCATGATGGATGGTGCCTAAGTGTTGATGACATATTGACAATACATGAGAACCACCACTTTACTTTATCTCTTTTTTTTTTCTTTCTATTTACTCCTAATTATTTACCAGCACTTATATTCCAAATTTCTTATCAATACTTTTTTATTACCAACAAACGTATATTTATATATTTTTAATTTGTTATTGTTGTGGATGAGGTACGTTTTGTTTTCCTCGTTGAGGTTTGATTAGTCCAAACCTAATTTTTAATTGTCTTCCAATCATCTAAACCCATCCGAAAAGGTATTACAAATCAGGGCTCACACCGTTATTTCAATTAAAAAAAATTGTGTGTTCCAATTTTTTTATTTTATAATATGATATCTTTTTACCCTTTTTGTCTTTATTCTCTCCCCCACTTTTTTCACATACTTTTTATTGGTTTAGTTTCCCCCATCTTTTTTCAAAAGTCAATGTTTATCCTATATTCCTGCCATATCATGTTATTTATAACTTAATGCCAACAAATTATTCATTTTAAAAATTATATCGACCGTATATATTCTCTTCATTTACAAAGAGTACTATTTTAACACATTTAATCGATTAAAAAACTTTTAAAACATGTAAATACATTCGTATTTAATATATCACCAGATAGTATAAATAATTTAAATTCAAAGTTTATTAGTTTTGAATAAAAAGTAGAATATGAATTTAATATGAAAAGTTACACTAATTCTTTAAAAAAAACAAGTGTAAAACATTCACTATTGTTGATCCGTATGATCATCGAGTGTGTTTAGAGGATATTAAGGTAAATATGAGTGTTTAGGAGGCGAGATTTTCGTTGATTAGGACAAAACAACTTAATTTGGGGGAGATCGGGGGTGTTGACGAACAAGTCGGGGACCGCGTTTGTTGTGTTAATGGTAAAAAGAGGCGAACGGTTTTAGACTTACGAACTGATTCCGACAGGAATTCGGTTCGGTGTTCTAAACGGTTCTGCTAGAGTAAAAATACAAGAGAGTTCGGGTACAAAGTCTGGTGTGAGTAATTAATTTTCAGATGTCCCTAATAAATGCGGGTAAGGGAGCATATATAGCAGGAATCGGGCAGACAACTCTCCGTGATTTTGAGATGACGTGGCGGCTCTTGTATCGTCCACATTCGGCACACGTCTTATCGCCGCGGTATCTTGTCTTCGGGATGGGGCGGGCTCAGCTCGGCGCACGTCTTGTCCTTTGCGATTGATGGGACGGGTTGGGTTCGGCGCCGCGACGTCAACTCGCACGTGTCGTCCTCTGGTTGGCTCTTTTCGCCGGTGCTAAGAGCGTGTCGACGCAAGTGGGCCCTTTTCTTCGGCGTCAATTCCTACACACGTCGCTCTCTCGTCGACCTTTTCGTGCGGTGTCAAAACGAGCTCGGGAGACTCATGGGAGCTCGGGGTGGAATTGAAGTGGGAGCTCGGGGATGCCCCTAAGTCGGACGTTGACCTTTGGTTGACTTAGTCAGAAAGGGCCTTTTGCTGAGATGAACTTAACTAATTGGGGGTGCTAAGCCCACCTTCAACAACTATCAAATGGAGGGGTGTATACCAACAATTATTAATTAATAGTATATCTGACATGTTTACAAACATAAGTTGTCGTGGTCAAAAAAAATTTCTTTTCCAATCATTTCACATATCTTGATCTCTTATTCAAAAAGTAAAAAGAAAAAAAAAATTGCCGACAAGTTTTAATATTGCAATCGAAAACACTTCATTCGTTTTACAGAAAGTATACTTAAAACAATTAAAGTAACTTTTCACAGGTTAATGAAAATTACTCTTTAGTAAAAGTTAAGAATTTTTAAATTTAATTCATGATAATATAATTAGTATTATTGTTATTTTTTTAATATTCTTCTTTTTTATTCATCTTTCCCAAAATAGGGCATCATTTCAAATTACAAACTGATTTCGAAGAAGATGCAGTTATTAAAACAAGATTCAAGATTTTAGAAACACAAGTGAAGCAAACAATGGTAGCTGAGGACCTGATTGGTTGGGTATATTAATATATAACCATGTTGAAATATCTATAAAAAATAAATTTGGGTTGAAATATTTAAATAGTCCGGACACTTGTGTTCAAATGGTAAGGGACAGGTCTTGGACGCAAACATCTTTCGGGTTTTATTTTTCTGCTATGCGAAATTAATACATATTTGTTCTGAACACCCACACGGATATGTATTCTTACTTTTGACCCATTCAAATACCTGGGAGAGGGCCTATTAGTGGATTGCCCTTTTCCAAAAGATTAGTCTGAACCTTTCCATAGATCTGAAATCTACCTCTAAATTAACCAAAAAAAAAATATATATATATATATATATATATTTAAACAGCACTCTTCGTAGTTTTATTCATAAACGATTTCTTTGTTTATGCGTAAGCAACTTTATTTCTCTCGCATTTATATCACACAAATCTTATTCATCATCGTTATCTTTCATACAAAGATAATAATTAAGAAAAATCTAGTAAAATCTGGTCTTTGAATCTGACCTTTTTTCCACGTTCTATCTTTTTGTCGTATAATGTGATAATTTTGATATGATTACGCGTCATAGAACACACTTTCAAAAAACAAAATTGCGATAACATTTTAAATTCGAAAACATTAAGTAAGTTAAAGAACAAAAATCAAGACGTATGGTTATTCGGAAAACGACTAAATAATTAAATTAAATTATCGGGTCAATCCAATTACTAATTTGCCTTCTCCTCGCTTTGAAAATTTGAGATATTGCGTCTTTGTTGGAAAAAAAAAATATTGGATCTTTTTAATCATGAGTCATGGTTTCTTCCAATGTTGACACCTCGAGTCTTGAATACAACACTATGACTAATTACAATGATTAAATAACATTATGTCATTAATAAATACATGTGGCGTCGTGTTAATGAGTTGCCACACCTTTCCCCTTAGGAGATTGGTGTCGGCCGTCGGGAACCGATACCATAAGAAACAAAATTAATTTTATGGGATAATAGTTTATATTATACGTATTACTTTGTATGAAATTCATTATTTTCATCCATTTCTTTAAATGAATTGCAGATTGTCCAAATGGTTAACTGGAATACGTATCTATATCATCCACATTCTCAGAATATTCTAAAGTTTCAATTATTTTTGTTCCAATTTCCAAACGACAAAATTGACCCTTTAAACAAGTCAGGAAGATTTTCGTTATGGTAATAGCAATCTTTTTAGTCAAAAATCAAAAGACATCAGCAAAGTGATCAAAAACGAATTTCAAGAAATTGCAATTATATAACTTCTAACGCTTATTTAGAGTATTTTAAATGTTAAGGGTGACCATATCGGTTATGTTTGGTATAAAGTTTTGGGTTTTTGGGTTATTTGGTTCAGTTCATATTATATGGTGATAAATCTGATTCTGCTTATTTACATACCCAATTTGATTAGCACGGTTGTTTTTCGCATCTTTTTGTTTTTTCAACTCTTAAATTCTATATTTTTTTTGAAATTTGTTTGATAGTTAAAAAAATTAAGATAATTGATTTTGCAAATCGTTAAAGATGTACACACGTGAAATTTTTGATTAAGATTTTTTGACACTAAAAAAATTATGATATTACAATAGTGATTATATAAGTAAATGGTTAACATAATTCACAAAGGGATAAAAGGAGATGGTGCAGACTAAACCAAAGATTGATATCGGTTTGATTGGTTTAGTTGTAATAAAAAAATATAAACCACATGAACCAGTAAAACCGAATTTAACCGAATTGTGACTTTCTTCGAGTTCTCCTTCGTGGCCACGCTTATATTAATTTGTACATTATGGGTGACCTAACTTTCCTTGGTTGGAAAGTGCTAAGAAAATTAAATATAAACCAAAGCCAATGAAACGTTCCACGTCCACTTTCTTAGTCAAGTCCCTCAACAATCTTTTATTCATTCTGTTTGACGAATCATTTTCCACCACCACCACCATTATCAATCTTCTTCTTCCACCCGTCTGAGTTTCTATCTATTTCATTCATCTATAGGTATTAAAGATTTATATTTTTTTAATATTAAACATCATTTATTGTTTAAGTAAAAATAATTCAACTAATAATAAAAAATTACCGAATACAAATGATAAAAAATAATAAGAAAAGAACTTTGAATTGTAAATATAAAACATACGTAAAATAAAACATTTTTTGGCGAAAATAAAACAAAGGAGGTAAGCTAACATCTACCGTAAAATTATATAAATTAATAATGTAACTTACATTATGTAAGGACTATGATATTTTATTAATATATGGAGTTTTAAATTCAAAGAGAAATTTAAAATCTATAATCTTCTAAATATCTTTTAATTTAAAATAAAAATTTTGCTTTCATGCTTTTTATATTGATAAAACTAAAAAGATTTGATTTTCGTCAGCTTTTTGTGTCAATAGACACTAAAATTTTGGTTAAACATTTTTTTTTGTTTATCTATCATACGTTTTAAAGAGTGTGGATAGAGTTTCTAGATGAAATTCGACCATATAACACCGCAAATTTTTAAGCAATAAACAAATTAGAGATGAGATTTATTTTGAAAAAAAACAAACAACACTAGAATCATATTTTAATAAATTATTTTAGTTATGTTTATATGATTTTTATATACAATAATTATTAATTTATGATATTAGTAGGACCATATATTTACATAAAAATTATAAACTTTATTATCTCATTGCATTGTGTTATATACTTACAACTAGGCCTCGGCAAAATATCCGTAACCAAAAAATCAAACTGAATTAGGAGGTACCCAACCGAATAGTTCCTCTTATAAAATATTTTGGGTACATGAACCGAACCAAAACTCGAATGAATACCCAAAATATACGACATACAATTATATATTAACAAATATTATGTATATTTAGACTTGAAATAACCAAGATACCCAAAATTACAATTATAAACCGAATATATTAGTTATGTTTAGACTGAAATAACCAAAAAAATTTTAGTTATATTTTTCAAAATTATAAAATTTAATCAAATAAATTAGCCCATTTTTTAGTTTTTTTGGTATTTGGGATAAATTTCGGGTACCCGAAACCGATCCGAACCCAGACGAAACCATACCGAACCCAACCTGAAAAAGAAATACATGAATGAGTCATAGACTTCTAGTACCGAAAAACCAAAACTCGAAAGAACCGATCCGAACCCGAACGGATACCCTCTTTACAACCGATCCAATTTAGGGCCGAAAGAAAAATATTAATTTATTATATTTGTTAATTTATTATGTTTATTAATTTATAAAATATTGATTTATAAAGTATATACTGTAATAAAATGGATATATCTTTAATTATTTACAATAGAACAACCATCTCGCAGCTAGAATATTAAAAACAAAACAAAACAAAATCATCCTATAATGTGTTATATTGTTAAAATACGAGGTGATGTTAAATTAAACCAAGCCTCGATTTCTCTATCTAGCTCTATCTTTATGGTAAAAAAAAAATCGCATGGTCAAGTTTTTATTCCATGACCTATTTGTCTATTATTAATGTTTTTTTTTTCAAATGGTATAAACTCGAAATATTCTATTTATGAAAATTTTAGACACATATCCCTTCCGTTTTATAAAAATAATGTCAATTTAAATTTTTATTTTTATGTCATAAAAAATATTATTTTATGTTTTCAATATATAATTTTGAACAAAAATCCAATTTTAACGTTATTTTTTAGTGTATTAATTAGAAAAAAAAAATTATTTAATGTATTAATAAGGAATAATATTAAACTTTTAATAATTTTCTTAATATATATAAAATATGTCAAAATAATATTCTTTATGAATTAGAGGATGTGACTTAATAACAACATATTACTAGTTTTTTAATGGTGGAAATAAAAATATGTAGAAATCATTGGGCAATTAAGTCCCAACACAATCTGGCCAGATCAAGAGAACCGAACCTAAAACAAGAAAGTGATCACAATCCAAAACCCAAAATAAATAATACAAGAAATTAAAGGGGCAATGTGTAGTGTGAGGAGGTTGAAGATTGGTAGGCAAGCTGACATGTTACCCATATCTTCATTCTTCAAGCAAAGCATGGAGTGGGAGACAATTCATGTGGTCTCTTATTTAAAGTCCCCTTAATCACTCTCTAATTATAATTACTCTGTCTCTCTCTCTATATATACATAGGACATACACATACTATATGTTTACATGCGTCTTCGTGTCCGTGGCATGTATTCTTTTTGTTTAGTATACAACTGACGTTTTCATAAATTGCAAGTCATATTTAGTCCGTTTCATAGATCATTTATTTTTATATAAAAATAAAATATGTGATATGAAAGCATACGGTTTTCTTAAAATATAAAAAATTATTTAAACTTAATTTTAAGCTTACAACATCGTAGATAGAACATGTTGAGATATTCAAGTAATTTTTAAAATCCATGTGAAAATATAAAGCGATATTCTTTATAAAAATTAAAATATTAAATAAATATCAAATGTTTCGGTGGTATATTACGAGAATAATCTGCTCTCGAATAAATAATTCAGAACATATTTATCAGAGACCACTGAATCTATGAAAATAATTAAGGCAAGATTAATGTGTTCTCCAATTGATTACTGAAGCTGGGGATGGGAGATAGAGAATCGTTTCGTCCATGTGCAAGTAATTGTATTATCCTGCTTTAATAGAACCTGTAGATATCATCAAACTAATTAACACTTCAACGATGTAAAAATAATAACTAAGTGTATTTGGAAATGCAGAAATCAATCCAGATATTGGAGTTCAGATGTCATTGGCTACCGACAAATCAAAAGTTTTGGAGCGACTAACATTTATTAGACTCAAATATATATATTTTTTTGAAAGCCCTTTTTCCAAAAAAAAAAGGAATATTTTTTTATTTTGGTCAAACAATTTTTATTTATAAAGAAATTATAATCTTTAGGATTGAAAGGAATAATGATGGGTTATATATTCACATAACAGCTATACGTTTTGAAGATCAATCAAAGTTTTGATCTGAAATCTTCCTTTTATAAATATTTATTTTCAAAACCATGTTATAAGAAAATATGACATTTTTTACCAAAAATAAAAAATAAAATAAAAATATGACCATTTTTTTTTTATATAGAAATTTGTGAAGTGGGAAGAATGGTTGCAACTTGCAAGTGGGGTGCTCATCTGGTCAACCTTTGTAAGTGAGAAAATTAAAATGAGAGAAAATTGTACCATCATAATTTCCTCACATTTTTTTTTTTCAAAAATACAAAAATGAATCCTAAGCAAAAATGAATCCATACCTTTGATTAATTTTAATTATTAGCCACCCACCCACCCACCCGTCAATTTTTTTTTTTTTTTAAAACGTCCTTCTCCTTCTTAAGAAGAAAGCCTCTTCATTTCGTCCCACTTATCTTCCAAACTTCACCAAAAGAATTTCTTGACAAAAAAAAAAACCCTTTTTCGTAGTATATATCACTCTCGAGATCTTGAAGCTTTGATTATAAGAAGGGAGAATTCGAAGATCATTTTCTTTTTCTTCAAATGGGTCTTGATGATTCATGCAACACAGGTCTTGTTCTTGGTTTAGGCCTCTCACCAACGCCTAATAATTACAATCATGCCATCAAGAAATCTTCCGCAACCGTTGACCACCGTCTCGATCCGTCGTTGACTCTAAGCCTCTCCGGTGAGAGTTACAAGACCAAGACGGTTGAGATGACTGTTGCCGGCGCCGGAGACCAAATTTGTCGGCAGACTTCGTCTCACAGCGGAATCTCATCTTTCTCGAGCGGAAGGGTAAAGAGAGAAAGAGAAATCTGCCGCGGCGACGGCGAAGAAGAGGCGGAGGAGACGACGGAGAGAGTGGTGTGTTCGAGAGTGAGTGATGATCATGAAGACGAAGAAGGTGTTAGTGCTCGTAAAAAGCTTAGACTCACTAAACAACAATCCGCTCTTCTTGAAGAAAGCTTCAAACTTCATAGCACTCTTAATCCCGTATGATATAGTTTAATTATTTCCTTACTTTAATCTAATCGATGTCTTTTTTTTCTTTAATCGATATCTTCTTATTTACGTTGATCATATCCTAAGAATTAATTTTCTTTAAATTCACAGAAGCAAAAACAAGCTCTTGCGAGACAGCTGAATCTAAGGCCTAGACAAGTTGAAGTATGGTTCCAAAACAGGAGAGCTAGGTAAATTAAATTGATTAAATTTTAAGAAAATTTTAGTCCATATATATTACGTACTTTTCGTTCCTAATTTTTTATTCCCTTTTTCTTTAAATTTGGGCAGGACAAAACTAAAGCAAACAGAAGTAGATTGTGAGTTTTTGAAGAAATGTTGTGAGACTTTAACGGATGAGAATAGAAGGCTTCAAAAAGAGCTTCAAGATCTCAAGACTTTAAAGATGCCTCAACCTTTTTACATGCATATGCCGGCGGCGACTTTGACGATGTGCCCGTCTTGTGAGAGACTCGGCAGTAGTGGTGGTGCTGGAGGAGGCGGCGGAGGAACGGTGGCGGTTGATGGAGGAACGGCGAAGGGAGCTTTCTCCATCGTCACAAAGCCTCGCTTCTACAACCCTTTCACTAATCCTTCTGCAGCTTGTTAATTACTTACTTATTAATTTGTTTTTGTTTTTTTTTAAATTATATATATATATATATATCCAATTAGGAATTAGTTAGAAGGTAAATCCCAGGGAAAAAGATTAAGTTAAAATTGGGGGAAAATGGGGTATATTCTTTATAGATATAAGACTCTTCAACGATTCCACTTTATTTTTCGGTGGGATTGTTGGTTGATGGAGAAAAAAAATAGTTTGTTATTATAGTTTTCAATTTGTAGAGAAAAAGAGGAAGATAATAGTACTAATAATCCATCTTCTTTTGCTCTTTTCTTCAAATATTTTTTGTTATAATATAATATTGCTTGTAAAAACATGAATAATTATATTTAATCATTTTGTACAATTTTGCAATGATTTATTACGTCTTACTTAACAAATGATTGTTCATTCATGCGAATATAATATTGATTTTTATATTTTCTATCGTAAGCTTATAATTAAATATGGGTTCTAATTTTGGTTAATCACACTTTACAACGACTTAAACTTACTGAACATATCGCTTTGCTCCTTCCTGATTTTAAAGGTTTTCAAAGCGTCCTTAGATTGATTCTATTAACAGGAAGATTCGTGTATATATTTGTAAAAGTATTCCACTAAGATCTTATAACTACAAAGTTTCTAATGGTCCATTATTCTTTACCAGTCGTTCATCGAAATGAGACACTGGTGCCAAACTTGGTTTTGTTTTCAACCGTAGAACTCAAAAATGGAAATTTAATTTAAAATAAATTTCCCACCAAGAAATAAAAAATATACTAAAAATAGATGGAGAGAATCTCAAAACTTAGAGAATGTAAATGTAGTGAAAAAAAGTTGAAGAATGTTAGTTAATCCGGTAAGCCAGACAATTTTATATTGAATCAAAATAATGTTTTTAAATTGCACACTTATTAATTTTCGCTCTAGATACAACGATTTTATTTTTAGATTATCCAAAAGCAAAAAAAAAAAAAAAAAAACTGAAAAAATCATTTGATGGGTGTGAATGATTTTAAGTGAGAGAGATAAAGGGTGTGGGGCTAAGAGGTTAGCTCACGTGTATTGATACATCTCCTTAAACTACCTTTTAAATTTATCCAACCAATAATAACAATAATAGTAGTATATAAGAAAGCTTAAACAACATAACACTGTGTCCCTGACAAATTAGAAGAGCTAATACACACAATGCAAAAACGTTTTCACATATGTAATCACATACTATTATCTTAGAACAATAGAAAACAAAAAAAAATCGTCATCAAATTACGAAGCTTAATCGCAAAGAAAATAAATATATAGATTTGTTTAATGAAAAATATATAAAATGGAAATAAATAGTCAATAATAATAAATATATTAGAAAAGTTCTTGAAGATTTGAAGTAGTGAGATGCTGTCTTTAAGGGGTAAGGTGGGGCATTGATAAAAGACTTTTGTCAATTCCTCTATGCTTATCGTTATAGCATAAGAGATGTCAAATCCAGAGGGATTAGATTAAGCCACTAAGAATACACGAAACTCCTAAATCTAAGCTAAACAAAGAAGGTTTTACTAGTTCTCTAAGGAAATCGAATGTCTTAGTACTCAATTCTATCAAATGACTAACAATCTAACCAAATTAAACTATTGTGCCAAGATAAGATAATGAACTAAACAAGAACCTTAATCGAACTTAAAATAATAATAAAAGGCGAGTCTTAGGGCGAGGTAATTGATTTTGTGTGATCTAGAACTAATCCATGATGCCAAAGCACTCAACTAACGCTAATCCTTAGGTTTAGACCACTAATCAAGACTAATCCACTTCCATGGCGTTAATCACTTTCTAATCACCTAATTAAGAACAAACTTCCATTTGTAATTAAGCAATCATCAAGCATTGCACACAAGGTCTAATCAACCAATAAACACCTTGGACAACTATTTCCATAGGCCAAGAGTGTAAATCCCTAAATAAGTTCATTGGGGAATTTCATCGAACACCTTCCGGGCGAGAAATTCCCTATGATCTAAATCAACTTAATCAAGGCTAATCTAGCTTTAGGAACACTTATTTAGGAAGGAAATCATACAATCTAAACCTCTAACATCATGGATCAACCCCAAATCACCCTAATCTATCTCACCCAAAAGACCCTAAAAGATTACTCACTAATCATGTTAATCCCAACAAAGCACATGTTAAGTTTGCTAAGATTCATGTTTAGGAGTAAGCAAGAAAGAAAGATTAGATTCAAAGAACAAGAAATTGCATTAATTTAAAGATAACCTCTTACAAAAATCCCAAGATCCTCTCAAAAAGGGAAAGTATTTGCTAAGAAAAACAAGATGGATCTTTAAAATTAGGTTAAGTTGGTATTTAAGCAAAAAGGGTTCGAACCGGGTCAACCCGGGACAAACCGGGTACTGACCCGGTCAAGATTTGTTTTCAGCAGTTTCCTATCGGCCAGCCTCAGCCCGATACACCTGGTCGATGGGAACTTCGGATTCTCCTGAAATCCTATCGGTCGGTTGTATCGGCCTGTGGCCGACCGATATGATTCTGTCGTCTCTTCTTCGTCTTGCATCGGCCAGCCTCAGCCCGATACCACTGCCCGATATAAACTCGGATTCGTTCTACTTCGGCCAGGCAGATACGTCTTCAGTAAATCAGCGATAACTCCCTAACCTGATGTCCGAATGACCCGATTCGAATTTCCCTGGACAGCTGACTCGTCCATATACAATCTTCATGAAGACTCCAAGAGCTGGATCACATCGGAACGCCTTCGTCTGATCGGTTCTTTGAGACGTTCCGGATGGTTCCTCTCTAGTCTTTAAGCACCAAATCTCCAAACTCCACCAAGTGTCTCCAAACACCTAGTAAACTCCTCAAAAACATGCAAAACTCACTAGGACCTAATGAAAACACCTAATACTCTAATAAGTACCAAAATGCTATAAAAAACTATGCAAGACATATGCATGAGACACAAAACAATAACAAGAATGCATGCTAAAAAGAGGTAAAATATGGGAATATCAGGCATGCTTCACGTGATTTTCTCTTCATTTTTCTTCTCACGACCATGTTATAGATATGTGCGTTTAATTATATGGCTTTCACATACATATATTATTATACACGTATATTCATTTTTGTTTAATAAATACATTAAAAATTGAAAACGATACGTATTTATTAACATATTTGTTAATCCAAATGACCACCCAGAAGATTATAGTGTTTGAATATAAGATAATGTAAAAAGGGGTGAAATTTTCGTAAATAGAAGGGAGACAGTTTTGCAAGGATTAGATTGGGGTTTGTGAAAGATAGGTCGGATGTAAATGATGAACAGGTCGGGGACCGTGCTCTTTTTATTTACGACAAAAACCTGACAAATTATTTAGACTTTCGAACTAGTTCCGAAAGGAATCCAGTTCGGGGTTCTAAATAATGATGTTACAACAGTGCAGAGAGATAGAGAGAGAGTAATGTGTGAGACAGAGCAATAAATTCCGGATCCCTTTCATAAATGCACGCTAAGGGGCATTTATAGCAAAGGCATACCACCTGCTCCCCGCAATTCCGGGGTGACGTGGCCGGGATGACGTGGCACTTGGAGCGCTTTTCGCGGGTAAGGTACCTAGAGACGTGCGTTCCAGTTTCTTCGGTGGATAGGTTATGATGAGCCTGGCACCGCGCTCCTACGCAGGTAGCGCACTGTTTGGTGAACTACCTTCCACGTGCCTTCTTTTCCCTTGGTTCTCTTTGTGCAGAGTTGGTGTGGTGTCAGCGCGAGCTCGGTGCACACTGTTTAGCGAGCTACCCTCCACGCGTCATCTTCACCTTTGGTCATTTCGCGCAGAGCTGGTGGGACTGTCAGCGCAAGTTCAGTGGGTCCCAGTGTTGACTTTTGGCTGGACTTAGATTTGATGGGCTTTATTTGCTGAGATGAATCTAACTAATTGGATTTGGGGGTGCTAAACCCACCTCCAACACTATTTATGAAAATGACAGCGATAAATATTCATAAAATAATTACTTGGTTCATAAACTCACATCTACGTATCATATTCATGAATCTTTTAAATCAACACGTACATGTACGATGCAATTTTTTTTGTTTTTTATCATCTGTTTTTATTTATATAAAATTCAGGTTACATAAAATACTATAATGAATGCAGTTTATCTAAGCCCATAACAAATACTCCCTCTGATTTAAAAAAAAAACAAATACTCCCTCTGATTTTCAAATTATTGTATTTTTCTTTTGATAAAATTATTGTTTTATGTTTTAATGCAAAATATAGACATAGTAATATAGTATATCTTCATTCTTTGCAGTGAGGTCCTCTCTGGCCTGTGCAAAAGAGCCCAGAATAGTGGCCATCTTCCCGGAATACGAGTTGCTAGAGGTAGCCCGAGAATCAATCATCTTCTGTTCGCCGACGATACCATGTTCTTCTGCAAAACAAATCACCGTTGTTGCGAGGCTTTGTTGTCCATCCTTCACCGTTATGAGATGGCTTCCGGTCAAAAGATAAATGTCGGGAAATCCGCTATAATCTTCTCGGGCAAGACACCTCTCGAGATAAAAGAGCGAGTAAAAGCAGTTCTTGGAATCTCAAAAGAAGGAGGACAAGGGAAGTATTTATGACTCCCGGAAAGCTTCGGTCGTCGCAAAAAAGATCTCTTTACACTGATAGTTGATCGCATAAGACAAAAGGCAGTGAGCTGGTCCTCAAAATTCCTATCGACAGCGGGCAAACTTACAATGATAAAAGCGGTACTCTCATCAATTCCCACCTATTCCATGACTTGTTTCAAACTTCCAACCAGTCTCTATAAAAGGATTCAATCATCTCTCACGAGATTCTGGTGGGACTCAAACCAAGGAAAGAAAAAGATGTGTATGATCTCTTGGAAGAAGATCACAAGATCAAAGCGAGATGGAGGCCTGGGCTTCAGAGAAATTCAGAGTTTCAATGATGCTCTCCTCGCAAAACTGAGTTGGAGGATCCTTAATCACCCGACAAGCCTCCTCGCAAAGGTCCTCTTGGGAAAATACTGTATTGAAAAACACTTTTTACAAACACCTGTGGTTGCGGCTGTCTCACATGGGTGGAGAAGCATCTTAATTGGGAGAGATCTTCTAAAGAAACAGCTCGTGAAAGCCATTGGTAATGGGAAAGACACATCACTATGGAATGATCCGTGGCTATCCCTATCCCAGCCCCTGAAACCAATAGGTCCGCCTACTTTAGCTTCAAAAGACCTTATGGTTTCCGATATACTCTCAGAAGATCTTCAGAGCTGGAATCAACAAAAAATCAGTGCAATTATCCCGGAATGGGCCTCACAAATACTCTGTCTCAGACCTAGCATGAAGGGAGCAGCAGACTCTCACATTTGGCTGCCAAACAAATCGGGTCTGTATACTCCAAAATCAGGGTATCATTTTGCGAAAGCAGAAGAGTTATTCCCCGACCAGCAGGATTTACAAGACTTCAACTGGAATTCTACCATCTGGAAAGGAAAGTTCTCTCCAAAAATCCGTGTGTTCCTGTGGAAAGCGTTGCAAAAATCACTTCCGGTGGGAGAAAATCTGCTCAACAGGGGACTTTTGGACAAAGCTTGTTGTATACATTGTGGAGATTTAGAAACAACCGAGCACCTGTTCTTCCATTGTGAATTTGCGCAAAAGGTGTGGCGAGCTGCTCCTTTCGTCGTCCAGACTCCCTCGGTTAACTTCCCAGACTTTAAGACAGGCTTATCAACTCTGATGAAATCGATTAACCTCCCTCCAACGGGGTTAGGTACAGGCCCTCTATTTCCGTGGATCTGTTGGTCCATATGGTCGTCCCGCAACTCCCTACTCTTTGAAAACAGAGAGTTTAAAGCTGAGGAAACTTTAATCAAAGCTATTGCAGCAGCTAGAGAGTGGCAAGAAGCCCAGTATGCAGCTCAGAATCCAATCGTTCATGCTGCATCGCGTATCAGTTGGACGCCCACACCAGATGTTATCACTTGCCATACTGATGCAGCGTGGAGAGACGATACTCAAACCGCGGGTTTTGGATGGATTTTCTCGGATAATAGAGGTCTAGAACTCTGCAGGAATCACTATGCAGAACAACATGTTGTTTCCCCGCTTATGGCGGAAGCAATAGCGATCCGATCCGCCCTCTCCCATGCTTTGGAAAAAGGCTACACCAAACTCTGCCTCAAATCAGATGCTCAGGACCTTGTCCGAGCCATTACATCTCGGGATCAGATTAAAGAGATCTACGGTCTTCTTTATGATATCTTCTCCCTCTCAAACAGCTTTTCAATTGTCTCCTTTAACTATATCCCTCGAAGTGCCAATGTTTCGGCTGATATTTTAGCTAAGAAATCTCTTCGTGATTTCTCTACCTCTGTATTGTGAATCTCTACCTTAAGTAATGCAATTGATGTTCAAAAAAAAAAAAAAAAAGTAATATAGTATATCTAATAAAAGCTGATTTTGATCTCGATCGACTAACATTTAATAAAATCATTTAATATACATTGGTTGTGTAAAAGGACATCGAAACCGAAAAAGATATGCAACTTGAGATTGATTTCCACAAGTAATATGTATGTAGTGAACTGGTTCTCTCTTTGTTGCCTGATGATCCAGGTTAAGAATCAATTTTTTAAGGGAGCGAAATTATCACATTAGTATTTGGTTAAATGTAGCATTAAAACTAATTTGTGTCACTATTATTCGGAAAATTAGTCTGGACTTATTTGGAATTGGGATTACTCGTTATCCCCGGAGACCGAAAGATATCATAAAAAAAAAAAGTATGTATGTATGTATGTTTTCATCGAAAGTAATATTATGTATGTGGAAAGAGAAGGGTCATAAATTGATTTATTGCTTTGGTTCGAGAAAATGATAGCCCAATGTTTTCGTATAGAATATAAATGCATGCGTGATGATGGAGGCTGAGATGACGAGAGAGTCCACACAAAAATCATAAGATCGGTGACCCTGAAATTATGGTGGTGGACCATTTAATGATGAGATGACTTTCCGGGGAAATCGGTGACTTTCTCGGAAACTCAATTCTATTTCCACGGATTCATTCCTTTTTATTTGTCCCCTTTTTCTTCTTTTCTCCTTCTTCCTTTATTTTTATTTCTAATATTTTAAGAAATTCTGATCCAAATCTAGTTTTACCGGGAAAAAACTAAAGATATAATTTCGATTTTTCTTGCTCATTTTTTTTTTCTCATTTTTTTCTTGCTCGTTTATCTTTTCTTTTTGCCTTCACTTTTGTTGACGATTAACTTAGAGAAGTAATGTTTTACTATAGTCTATATGCAGTTTTATCCTTACACTTAATTATCTCATACATTTTTTTTTATATAAATTTTTTATTCTTTATTCATCTTCTTCTTCTTTCCCAAATGAGACATCATTTGAAAATTACAAGATTATTCAGATCATTATGAATAAAGAAAATTACACAAAGAAAACTCAAAAATTACAAGAACCAAGATAGAAGATACACAATATTGTGAAACGCAAGAAAAACTAAATTTTAGTGACCCATGAATAGAATGCTTAGCATGTGAAGATAAGAAGTTAAGGCTGAAAAAACTTTAACCAAGTGAAGAGATAATAATCGTTAGGAGCAGAGATGGGTGAAGATCGAAACTGAGTTTGTTGAAACTCTCCTCTGTCTAAACCAAGCAATTTTGCTCTCATAATAAGTTGAATTTCCTTAACTATCACTTGGACTGGTTTAGAAGAGGAAGTGTGGAGCCTCGAATTCCTTTTTTTTTACAAAAAAATACAAAAAGTACACCACTGAATGAAATACGAGATTGCAAATGACCTTAAGCTTTTTATTTCTAGAAGAGGATTGACCCACATAACCAGATCTTCAAGCAATACTGGAAACGAAAGATCATTGTGAATGAAGGAGTTGGTGAGAACCTCAGATGAAAACATACATTCGAAGAAGAGATGGATTCTTCTTTCAGCGAGAGATCCACACAACAAGCACTCGGCTGGAACATTGAAACCCCAACTTCTAAGCCGGTCACGCGTTGATAACCTGTCCCTTAGCACCACCCAAAGCAAGAAGGAATGCTTTGGAATTACCTCATACATGTGTGCGTGTATGTGTCTATCTACAATTTACATGCATAGTGGTAAGTGAAGGTTCATAGTTGGATGGATCATCAGGAAAAAAATATTCTACTATAAGCATTCGACGACTTCAAACTTAGAAGGATTAATAATCACTTCTTTTTTTTAATAATCACTCTTGAAATATGCATGGTCATTGCGACAAGAAAAAAAAAACGCACAATCCAACAAATTTTTTTTAATACTTTTAGGCAGGCAGACGTATTAAATCAGCAGCATTCGATTTGAAAATAATTCAATATACGACATGTATTTTATTTATGAATACGACATGTATTCTATGTCATTATTAATTATTATACTTATGTAGGTGACTATTCTTTTAATGATTGATAGATTTGCTTTACGTGTGCACGAACGTAATTAGTGTATTAAGAACAGCCAAAGACATGTGTCAACTGCTGGTTAAATTGTCGGTTTGTCGAGTTCTTATTCCCGAATTTTCATTTTAAAATTGTACTACTATTATTTTAATCACTAAGTATGAATTTGGTAGAAAACTCTAAAACACATATTTTTTTCTTTCTCGAATGTTTAAATTTGATATTAAAAACAAACATAATTAACATAACAACTCTCGTGGCATGACTAAGCCTTATACGCGTTATCTTACCAATATCAATATAATAGTATATATATTTTCACTTTATTTTTTAAAATTTTAAATCAATTATTTAATTCGATTTTGATTATAATCTAGTAGTACGTTAACTAACGGTGGCCTAATGCAAATTTTCATATATATTTTTTTCAATCGGTCCCGAAACCGCTCAGTGTATAATGTAACTGCAAATAATTTATATTCTCTATACAAAACTATCCAATCAAAAGGTGGCTTCATTATCTTTGACCAAAAAACAGATGGCTTCATTATATAATGTTAATAAGAGATTTAAAACTTTTAAGCTAATCATAATCATACATTGGTTGCTCAGTTAACTAAATAACTATATGACTTTTATGTAATTATTTTGCTTTAAAAAACTTAAGGAAATACCTAAACACTCATGATTTATTTCTTAGACCTTGTATTTTTTTGGCGTCCGTGCATCTAAAATATAGTCATCGACGGTAGCTAGGTATATTTTTGGAGTTTTACACGTAGTATACTAAAAGAACATATCAATAAAATCACACGTAGTACGTATACCAAAAATTCATAACCAAAAAAAAAAATATATTCGTAACATACTAATATATACTTTGTGACCGCTGATTTATCTTCCGGATACATATACATATGAATTTATCCGTAATTATTATAATGATTTAAGAGAAACTTATAATTCTTTCAAATTGACATGATTTGATGGCTTAATTAATAGCTTTAGTTCCTAGTTTGCGGTCAGTTAACACATGTTTAACATTGTAATTTTTTAAAACGGTTTCTAGCTTTAGTTTTTTCTATTTTTTGTCGTCTTTTTGGCAGCAAGATTTCACATGGCATCCTAGCATTCACGACAAAGTCAAAATAGCTTACCACCAAAGAGCAAAGGATCACTACTCGGCTACGCTGCATCAGTGGAAGATGTCATTCAAGAATGGAGGCAAACCTCCCAAATTCAAGAAAGATAATGCCTTTTGGGAATGCATTCTTGCGTATTGGGAGTCGGAATCCACCGAAGTAGTTTCGTCAAGACAATCGAAAAACCGGATGAGCCAACGGGGCGGGAAGGGTATCTCGACCCACAACGGAGGCTCGACATCAATTCCTTCATTCCGAGCAAATTGGGTAACTTTCTTAATTATATAAGTTATTGCATTGGTTTACCGTATCAGAAAAAGACATATATAGCATCTTTCCGTTCATTATTTGGTGTTGAAGGGCATGCTGATTTGGATGCAAAGTTGAATGTGAGTTTTTTGCATGTTTGTGAGATTAAAAGAATAATTTTCTGATACGGACGTCTCTTGCTGATCGTAGAAAGAAAAGGAAAGAAGAGAGAATAAAGCATATGAGTTTTTATCAAAGAAATAACGAAGCATATAGTTATGTTTATAGAGTACGTCTGTACTAAGAAGATCATAGCATCTTCTGATCTTCATTAAGTCAGCTTTTTTTCTAAACCGGGGAGGAACCAATCCTCATTTCTCTTATGGTTAGTTTTTGACTTATGGTGTATAATGTTTGATAAAAAAATGGAAAGTTGATTAGTTTTGGGCTATTGTACAAACGTTTTTCCTGATACATGAAAAGGTTTTATTAGTTTATCTTTTGCCTCTTCTCTTTTGTGTTTGCTCCCACCTAAGACTTGCTTACAATTATTTAAAAAGCAAGGCTAAGTAAGTCTTTGTCCATTCTCTGATTGATGATGTTCTTCTTTTTTAGAATTCATTAACATTTGAACAGACAATCAATTTCATCTAGCTGGCACAAAACACATTGAATTTGAGATTTTAACTTGTTTCTTGATGTTTGTGTTGGCATTATTTATCTAGGATTCTTGCTGTTTATTATCTAAATATGTAATCTTGCAGAAAAAACGAACCGGCGAGTTACCAGATTGGGCAACGACATTAGAAAAGTTCCACACCAACAAGAAAACGAAGATGATTCAAGACCCGGTTGCTGCGCATTACATCAAAACGATAAATGACGAGGTAGATATCCAACTCTCGCAGCTCTCGATGGATGGCTCGGTGGAGTTAGACGCTTTGCCTACGTCGGAGATCGACAAGATTGTTGAAAAAGTATGTTCCTCAATCTCTTCTCCAATCTGTCATGTGATCGATTTGCCTGTGAATATTTATTAATTGTCAGCTTGCTTTCACTGTTTTGAGGAATTTGTGTTTCGATTCTCTTATACATTTATTGGTTAAAAGTTTATTCACTAATCATTTTTTCACAGACTATTCCAGTCGTAAAAGGCCGCCGCTTTGGGTCGGGTAAAGCTTCTATTATCAGCAAAGCTTCTGCTTCTACTTCTCAAACTCAGACTGAAGAAATGCAACAAGAGATTGCGAGTTTGCGGAAAACTTTGTTGGAGAAAGACGAGCATATCAAAACGGTACAAGACGAGGTCGACACGTTGAAAGCTCAAGGGTCTGATGTGATGTCATTTCTCAGAGAAAAATATCCGGAGAGGTTTCCCTCGGCAACATCTTAGGCTGTTTACTATCTGCAAGTTTACTATCTTAGGATGTTTATTATCTGCAACATTTTAGGTTGTTTACTAATCTAATTATCTTTTATTATCTTGTGTTGAATCCTTTCGGTATTATTGTAGAACTTTAATATCAATCTTAGTTCTATTTTCTTATTTTAGTTCAAAATATTAATTTATTCATTTTAATATAATTATATGGAATAAATAATATAGTGAATAAAAAAAAAGTAAAATTTTCGGTTTCCGTCAGTATGCGGTCAGAAATTTAAAATATGACCCGTCGGTAATCGGTCGCAAAATAGTCAGAATATTTCGTCGGAGAGTGGTCGGTAATTCGTCAGAATATTTCGTCAGTAAGTGGTCGGTAATTCGTCAAGAATTATGATCAAAGATCGGTCAGAAATTATGATCAAAGATCGGTCAAGAATTTCTTACCGTTTTTTGACGGTTTCAGTATTTCTGGCCATTTCAAACTGACAGCCTATTATGGTCAGAAATTGGTAAAGAATGTCAATTCCTGACGGTTTTCCCACCGTTTCAACCGTCAGAAAATAGAGTTTCTCTTGTAGTGAAAAGATAAAACAAAATTTCGTCAATTATGTAACATAGACCACATCTTGTCGGGTTAACTATATATTTATCAACATAGAGCTAGTCTAAAAGCCTATCTATATATGCATTATAGTTATTGCCCATGAAATAAGTTTCAAATTTCAATAATAGAGGAAGAAAATGGGACTATTGAATAGTTGGAATTTAGTAGAATTACTAGATGCGGCTCATATATAGCATGTGATAACATATAATATATATATGTGTGTGTGTGTGTGTGTGTGGTAGTGTGGTAGTGTATGCCCATTTTGCTTTACTTGTGATGTCCCATATCAAAAGAAGTTAAGAACTTTGAACTTTTTAAAGTAATTGATTGATGCATAAAATGTGGAGAACCATGTGATTTTGTTCCACTTCCTCCGGACTTTCTGTCAATTCTAAATACGTTCTCTAGCTTTTTTGTTATATGATCTATCTAATATATCAAAGGTTAATTGTTATATAACTTTATTTTAGGTCCTTACCACAAAATAAAACTTTTATTTTGGTTTAATATCATTTAAAACAGTTAATTTCAGGTCATTAATTGGATCAAAATTTCGTAATTAGTGATGTCCAAATATTTTTTTTTTGTCATGTACTTATATTTAGTCTTTTGATGCGGGTTATGACTGATAGGTTCACGAAAATTTGCAAATATAAGGACATAAATTATATAAATTAATTTCAAAATATAAATTTTCATATCATAAATTTTAAAAGTATAGATCATATTTATTTTAAAATATTAGAAATTACTCAATTAACTGTTAAAACATATTTTTCAGAGTTTTAGATCAACTTGTTAAATTAGTCTTTCTCAAAAAAGAAAACATGTTAAAATTAGTTTTACCTAAAAAAATTGTGCACGTTTATTATGTAATCGTTCTGATTACCTAAGCTTTCAAACCTCTTTTTTTGTTTTAAATGTCAAATTAAGTTATAAGTTATAATTCGTCTTATGGTCGTGCAGTTAGTCTATTTAATCATAGTAAGTATAGTTTTTTATTTATCTAACTAATAATTATAAGGGAATTCTAAGGGAAATATTATAGATAATTTTAAGGGAAATATAATAGTTCTAGTTTTTTTTTTTTTTGCATGCACATACGTATTCGGAACCTCGATTCATATAATTCAACGAAGAGTAGTACTTTATAGTAGACAAATCGATAACAATAAGTCAATAACATATCATTTTTCTTTTATTTTGCAAATAAACCTCTCGTAGCTTGAATTAAAATAAAAAGAATATCTCGTAGTTAGTTTGCAAAATAATCTCCATATTTTTCAATTGTAAAAGGAAAAAAACTTGCAAGATTTAGTGAATTTTATTTTTTTTTACATTTGAAAAATAACCTCCATAGTTTTAAAAAATTTAATGAATTTTTGCATTTAGTTGATCGTTTCATGTGACAAAATCTTCAAATACCACGCGGATTTCATGAGTTTCATGAGCTAATTGGTCAAACCATATTAGCGTAAGTAATCTAATGGACACGTGGAATATTCTCCTTTTGAGTCAAGACCACATGTGGATGTTCCTCTAATAGTTACATCCTTATAAAAGAATACTGTCTTTTCACATGCGTACAAAGTTAGATCTTAGAAGATACGTCTAAACTTTAACTAATGAAACTTGAAGTACAAAACATTATATATAAATATATAAAATCCTTTTCGAAAACAAAAGCATTTGATGTATACCACAAAATCCCAATAATTGGTAACAGAATGGATTATACGTGTTTGTTGATCAGTAAGGAAGAGTGATTAATTACTTTCTTATTTTTGTTTGTTTTTTTTTGTATGAACTTTCTTTTTGTTGTTTACAATAAGATGTAGGTGATTGCGATGTTATAAGGACTGAATCAATATAACATTTTCTTAGATAAAATCCATAATTTTTTGAAATATTAGAATCATAACAGACTTACAATAAATAAATAATAATAACACAGACGTGTGTTAGTGTGCTTAATGATATTCGTTGTTTCTAGAAAATTAAAAATTTGATTGCCAAATTTGGAATGTTTCTTATTTCTTTCGTTTAATAAAAAGGATATTTTACACAAATTAAAATAATTCTTAATTATACAAATGTGCTTTTATCTAATATCATTTATTAGATGATAATTGCTTAGATTCAAATAAAATAAGCAGTGAAGAATAAAATAGGAAGTTTTTTTAATATTGAAAATGAAAAACGACATTTTTGGGTGAAATTGAAGGGGTAAAATTTATCATAAAACTTAGAAATTATGCAATAAATTACCATTTTTATGACAGTTTAAATTACATAAGAAAATGGAATATATAATGTCTTGTAAAGGGAAATAAAAACCTTTTAAATAGAGGATCAGGATTCAGGAGAGAGTATCAAATGATTTCATTTCTGTTTTTTATCTGTTGGTCGAATTGTGAAAAAAACTTCTTTATCGAAATTTTGTCCGTCTAAATATAGCTAAATGTGATTGCAAATTAAATATTTGATGTTAACCTAGAAAAACTAAATATATTCCAAAAATCAACAAACTAAATTTTTTTTGTCGGCTAAACTCACATTAAATATATATTTAGAAAATGGTGGCTTTAGAGTTTTAGTAGCTTTTGTTTTAAGATAAACAGTATAAAGAAACTAAGAAAAGAAAAACATAAAAGAAAGAGACATTGAATGTAAAGGTTCTCACAAATTTACATAATGTCCCAACTTTAAATACAGTTATGAGCTATTGCAATATAGTTTGTGTTACATCATCACTTTTCATTTCCTTATCGCTCTATACTAAAGAACATCTATTTATTGTGATAACATTTGATAAAAGATGGAAACAGCCAAACAACAGGTCAATTTGGAAGTTTCAAGTTGTATATAAAAGAAAAAGAAGGCATTAGCTAATTGGACTAATCAATTCGCCCCAGAAATTTATAAGTTTGGACCATTCCAATTATCTCTAGTGGACCCTAGTAATCTTATCTTTTCGCTGATTTATCCCATTACTTACTTTTTGATCAAATCAACCGCTGTTTTGTAGCCACTCGTGAATTTCATGCTGGCCTCATCTGATCATATTTTCGTCATCACATTCATCATCTTTTGCCATCTTCATCATTGGGCTTGCCTATCCTGCCATCAATATCAACAAAAGAGACTTGTATTTAATAGACTTATTTGATTCGGTTCTGAGAGGTTTTGATGTTTTACATAGTAATTCATATTTGATTTTAACTTTTTAGAATTTACTAATAAAAAATATAGCAAAAATAATGGATTCGACTAGCTTTTGGATGATTAATCGTATAAGGACCGGAATGAATCTAACCCTAATTTTTTTATTTTATTTTTGAAACTGACAAACATGAACATAGCCCTATTTTTTTTTCAAAACCTAAAATGATATATCAGACGGGACTTTAACAAAACTGTGTCGGGTTGGCTCATAAGATTTTGATCCACCGTAACATCTTTACTTATCATGCTATCGGCTCGACATAATTATTGGCGAGACCCAATGCAGAAATGGAAAAATACCCCAATACATTTTCATTTTGATAATTAATTTGGGCCTAATTGTAAACCATGCAAATAGAATATGGACCTTAGATTTAGACAAAAATTTAAATTGGGGCCCTGGACCCAGTGCAAATGGACCTCCCACATATAGAAAGAATCGGGCATGCATGCTATACAAATATGTGTCATACGCTTTAGAAAGATTCGAACCAAACCAAAAACCAGAACCACAATACCCACTCTTAAAAACAAACATGATTCTTTCTCTTGACACGATAATAATTCATTAATAAAACAAAAGACATATAATGAACAATAAAGAGTAAAATTTAAAGAAATACAATATATATGAAATTTGACCACAATCAGATCGATTATGAACAGTTCGTCATACACCACAAGACTCATCAACAACTTCACATAAATTGCAATACGTTCCCTATATGGAATTACCACTTGGCACTTCTTCTTGCTTTTAAGACAATATTTGTTTGGATCATATTCCAGCCGAGCATTCTGGGGGAGGAATAGGGAAACGAGACCTATCGGTACAATAATCATAGACCATATGGTTCACTCGGACCCATCTATAACCTCGAGCCTCTACTGGGCTCAATTGGTGGTATGCACTGCCTTCCCACCAGTTCTTTGGATTAGTGGGACAATATGCTGGTCCCGGAACCGGACATCCTTCTATATCAAAATCTTTGTAATAAGCATAAAACGGTGCTCCCGACCAGTTGATTTTCTCCATTCCTCCACGGGTCGCCCAATCATCGGCTTCCCACAACGTGGAATATACACCCATTGGTTGGAATCTCGGGTATGGAACTTTCCTGGCCTCGTTGTTCTTAAAAACCCTAATGGGCACATTGTCTACGTAGAACCTACACACACCACACATATTAGACGATTACAAAATGAATACTAATATCTACACATATTTGTTGCAACAAATAGAACCAAAAAAATTGTTTTTTCTTGTCACTTATGGCTAATGGATTTTGAAAAATTGTGGGACCTTTACATGGTCAAATCGAATGAATGACTCCAAAACAAATATGCTGTCTCTTTCATTCTCTTATTACATGGTCCATGGGCCGACAAAATATTAAACCAATCATGCCTGTCGTGAGTCCGTGACAATATGAAAAGACAAGATAATTAACCGAATCTAATTTATTGGTTAATTTGATACTGTTAAATCAACTATATGTTACATTTATTTTAATAATTAATCAGAGAAAGCGATGGCAATTCGTTGTATATGTATCACTTACACAATACGGAGATGGCTCCATGAAATGGCGTATTCATGGAAATCACGAGAAGGGTCAAACCAAAGGTTAACTCTTTGCTCTCTATCGCCTTTACCATGAGCAAACACGTTGGTTTGCACAGTATACGGTTGTCCACTCCGGTTTCCCAGGAACTCGAAATCTAGCTCGTCTCTTATAGAATCCGTATCTGAATTCATCTGCGTCATTTATCATATATATCGTTATATATTATAACCAAAAATTTAGAAATATGCAAACATAAATATTTGTATGTACGTATAGTTACATAGAAGGCAGCAACAGTTCCCGCCGAGTCACCGGGGATGAGTTTGATTTTCATGCTCACGCGGCCAAACAAGTACTGCTTCTTCGAAGCAAACCCACATCCTAAACCAATGTTAACAAAAAACATTTAAAATATGGAATTGAAGATATATAGTATGTTTCCATAAAATTGAATATAATGCATGTACGTAATAACCTGAGCTAGGGTCTAATTTGAGCTGAATGGCTCTTCCTCCATCGATTTGAGTGATATGAGCATCGGACCAAGTGATTCTAAAGTCATCCTCAAACCTAGCGGGTCTACTTAAAACCGACCGGTACAATGCTGTAAATAAGCATAAGCTTATAAAGAAAGCATTTCTTGCAGAGAAGAGTGACACCACCATTGTTGCTTTGTAGTTGAAGATTAATGGATGGGTTTGATTGGAATTAGACGATCGAAGCCATATTTATAGTGAGACGCATGCAGGTAAAATGTATGTATAATAATTATTTATATTGGGGAAGGTATCATTTAATTAGAGCTTAGCTTTTCAGTACAGCTAACCACTGATCGATCGTCTCAAAAAAATTGGACCTACCACTTTTCTATTATTGTTGTTATTATTATGTTTTGATATTCATTGAATATGTATCGTTTTCTGTCCCAAATCTTACTGTTCTCTCACTCCTTTTTTGTTACTGTATTTGTTTGAATTTTATTTCGTGCACTTATCCTTATCTGTCGTAATTGATCTCATGTCATGTGAAACAAGTAAATTATATATTTATCAAAAAAACAAGTAAATTATTTTTATACGAAGAATTTCTAATAACTAGTATGAAAAAAAATCTGATTCCAATATATTGTGATAAAAGTTAAAATATTTCAGGGCTCTCAATGATTGAAGCAGATGAATTCCCCAGCGGACTGAACTGATACGCGAGTTACGATCTCATTCTAACACGTGTCACCATTGCCTCGCAAAAATGATACAATCGTTATCTTCGTATTATCTAAGTGTTGGATATTTTGTATAATATTCCCCTGCATAAAGTTAACTTTCGTATTTTTGTATCACAACAAAAAGAGGTATCAATATCACAAGATTGAAATCCAAACTTAATGTAATGGTTAATTTGATTCGACGAAAAGCGAGATGACAAAAAAAAAATGTGGGTTCTCAAATAATGATAGCAAGTTTTTGTTTTTGTTTTTTTGATTTAACAGGAGATGGAAAATTAAGGCTATATATGATTGGTTGATGCTTAGAAGGAAGAGAAAGAGTGGGAAAAAATTACTCATAATTATGCTGAAAAAACACCAATCAAAATGAAAGTGGAGGAAAAGTAATTCCTCTCTAAAATAAGAGAATCTTTCCACCTAAAATTACAAGAGGAAAAATATTTCCTCTCATGGGTAGCTTTGTTAAAGGGAAAAAATAGATGGAAAAAATATTACTCTATATTTGGTCCAATCAAGAAGAAAATAAAAAAACTTTATAGCAGTTTTATTCCCTTTCTTTCCCTTCATTTTTATTGAATATCTTCCCAATGGAAAAAGGAGGTGAAAAAAATTTCCCTCACAATTCCTCTAGTTATTAATTTTCTTTTACTCATATTTTATTTACTCTCACTCGGTCACTCCCACTCTGTTTATGCTAATTAGAAACCAATCCTAACACAGTAACACATATCCTCTTTTCTTTATTTCTTTTGGACGAGTTTTTATTTATTTTAGTTGCTTTAATGAGAGTAGCTGTGAAGTATTTATGATCGTACATGAACATTCTAATTTATCAAGTGAAAATGAAAATACGAAAGTTGTTAAATGTGGAGAGTCGGGAGAGGCGTCAGAGTAGGGATATGTCTATGTTTAATGAGATAACTGCATCCATAATTACTTTTTTGAAATTTCCTTATGTTTTGCTATAATTTTTTGTTTGACGATATTGCCCTTGTTTTTTATTGGTTTGTGTACTATATAGTGTTGAGGCGGTAAGACTAAAAAGTCAACGTGTACGGTATATAAAATGTTAGTTTTATACAACTTTTAAAAAAGTGTTAGAATATTAAGTAAAGTCTTTTAAAAAAATAGGGAGTATTGGCTATTTTGTCACTTTTTGAAAACTTTATAAAGTTCTTAGCACTTCTAAATTTAATTTGAGAACTAACACCTATTGTACGGCACACATCTTGACTTTCCAGTCGTGTCATGTACACTATTACGCGAAATCAACTGTATACAGTATGATGATGAATAGGAAACATAGATAAAATCGTTATTTTACACAGAAAAATATTTTTTTTAAAATGACAATTGTAAATAAATTTTCAAAAAGTGACTTAGGTGCAAATATCTCAAAAAATTGATTAAACATGCAAGAAGCCATGTTTAATTTATGGATATTAGCTTTCATTTCCTTATCCACACCACACAAGTCGTGCTCGTTGAATAGTTCATATTACCATCTTTCTTTATATCATTCTCAGTTTCTCACTCAATATTACTCCGAGCTATCAAACATTGTAAAAATATATAAATACTATCATGCATTTTGGCACTTTAGTTTCGAAACTTCAATCCAATTTCGTCTATAATAAAGTAACTTCTGATTGGCTAGTTCGTTTTGGACAAAGCCGTTTAAAACTATTTGAAAGCCCTTTGTAAATTCTGTATCAAACGTACCTTTGATGTGTTGACATTTAAAACAAAATAGAGACTCTAATTTATATACATAGTCAATTTTTTTTTTATAGATAGTAATTTTTTTTATCGGAACTTTCTTCGAATACATTTTAACAAAATAAATGTTGGGATATCAATCCAAAATCTCACATCTGAAAAATAGATAAAAGTGATTTAATATATAAGTTAAATTTAATTATAATTAGTATGATGTTTTTCTGGTAAAAAAATATGGGGTGTTGCATGTGTTTTTATATTTTACTTAGTATTTTAATATTTTTTGAAAAGTTGTGCAAAACTAACACTTTATATGTTTAGTTCAGTCTTGCCTTTGTACAGTACTACACGTCTCAACGATATACACGAACCAATAGAAAGTATAGGCAAAATCGTCATTTTGCACATAAACAAAAAAAAGTGTCAAAATCATTAAAAAAAATTCAAAAAATAACTATGGATGCAATTATCTAAAAACACCTACAAAATAGTACGTATAGATTTCGCTTTTTGAACCCAAACGGATAATATCATATTAATAGATAGAGTTGGATATGGACTTTATTAAATTTTGTTCGAATACACTAACTAATTGCATTTGCATGTGCTAGAAGACAGGTTTTGGCTCTAGTGCATAAATACATTCGTATGTTGAGTAGATTCCCATTATTCTTTTCTAAGCTTACTTCAATTATATTTGCAACTACTAAGCTCACGCATTTATCATATTAAAATCATTTATATACTTAAAATTTGAAACCCAGGCAAAACTTAATGGATTTTGTGATTTCGATCTGATGCAATGTTATCAAAACAATTAAGTCTAATTAATTTAGAAGGACACACCACATTGGACAAACCCACATGGAATTAAGAATGGATAAGAAATTGATGAAGTCCTTAAGTTTCATAAAACAAAATTCTATTTAACCCAAAATTAATGTCATGTCTTTGAATGATTTTCCATCATATTGATTGAATAGAATAGACTACCCACCTTTTTCATCCCTTTGCCAACCTTTTTCTTGTCGTACTTGTTCTAAATAGTAACATAACACGGCCGACATAAATTGATTTGAGCTATATCGGAATAAAACTACTGTTTTTTCAGGTAACGAAAAAACACTAGTAGTAGTTTTCTTCTCATCAATAGTACACATTTTTAGTCCTTTTCTGTGAATCACTTAATCTTAAAACAAAATAAAAATAAAGACAGTTTTGATATCCATTTTTTTATGAAATGTAAATATTTTGGCATAATTTTTGATGAAATGTGACACTCAGCCGAACTAGAACATAGAAGAAGTTCTGATTTTAAGTTTTTAAATTTTAACCCCAAATTCACATTAATCAATGTTTCTAACTAGATCCGAGCCGTCTAATATGGGTATTGTCAGTTTATATTAGTTTCACCGATCAATATGTAATATGTTTTTTTTTTAAGTTCATCTTTCATTGAAAAATCTACACTTTTTTTTTAAAAAAATCATCAATAAAACTAGAAATCATCGATCTCTTGATTGACAATGTGATATCCTTTTTTTTTTAACTTAAATAGCACTTCCGATCGATAAGGAGATAAAATCTTAAGATACAATAAAAAATGAAAATAAAAGAGGTCTCTATCATCTTCTTAGCTCCAAAAGCAATGACCATTGAAGAACATCTACTAAAAACCAAAACCTCCCATTGCTCCGCTTCTCTAGTCTCTACCCTCTTAATTTCCCGAATTGCTTCTCCGAATTGAATTGCTTCTTGTTAGAAAAAGACACTGTGATATTTCGCAATCTATAATCCAATGGTCTGAAAGGAAAAAATAAAAAAATAAAAAATTCTCTCCTACTATTGGCTTTTAACATACGGCAATAAATATATTTTTACACAAGGTTGGAGATTTAGCCCATTTTGTGTGTGTGTGTGCAGATAGATTGGATGGGTCTACTCAATCTATTGGGCCTTCAAAATTTGAGGATTGGCCCATGATAGGCTTTCTCGCATCTGGGCTTTATTTATGCAAACGAACCGACAAACGTTAATTCTATTTTTTTCATAAAAAAACACTTTACAATATTGTGAAAACATGGATTTGTAATCAACACAAATATTTGGACTGTTACGGACTTTTTAATTGTTGTTGTTATAAAAGTGCATTGTTTCAAAAATTTACTTGAATAAAAGGAAAAAGTTTAACAGCGGTTAACTGCACATAGCAATTGAGAATATAATTGTTTTAATCATTGGAAAAAGAAATTGGGAAGAGTGAGCGAAACGTGTTGACACAGTTTCTATATGAATATTATTTAAATAATCTCTCTATAATATATAGTATATATATAACTTTTGGTTAGAAGAATACGAAAAGGCAAGGAGGCACCGTATTGGTTGGTCAGGTGAGGTGGGGTCCTTTCTACTGCTCCAGTCAGTCTATTACCACAAGAAACCGCAGAAACCAGAACTCAAAAAGCTAGCAACTCTTTTAAAAAAAACAATGAAAATTATATATATGTGCAAAGAAAATTCTAATCGATAAAGTATTTTAGAAAAATAAAATCAAATCGAAACAGCTGTGATGGAACGTCAGTTCCTGGTAAAAACCTTGAATCTTTTTATTGTGTTTACAAAGAAAATAATAAAATTACTTTTACTTTCTTCTTTACATTTATCCCTTTTTTTTTTCTTTTGGGTATTGTATTGTCTCTTTGAAAACAATCTTAATCTGTTTTGTCGTCTTCAAAACTTTAATTTTATGTTTGGTTCTCTTATGTATTTAACATTTTAGCTACAAAACATTTTTGTCGTCCCGGCATGTTTTGTATTTTTCTTCTTCAAATACTGACTCTCTAATACATATATCTTTGATGATGTGATGATACAAAAAAAGTATATAATAATATTCATATAAAAATATTATATATATATCATGTCAAGTCATATATAACTCTTACGTGCATATATATCCGTGCGTGTAGTATAGTTAAAGAAATTTTTATTTGCCCTTCAAAGGGTAGTCTAATTGTTTGAAAACGCAGAGAGAAGAGAGAGAGAGAGAGAGAGAGAGAGAAGAGAGTGAAAGTCTAATTGTTTCTCCTGTAAACTGCAAGCCGATCTTGTGTCTGAAAATGGTGTTGTGCAGCAAAATGTCAAGCTTTCTTCTGATTTTGCTGATTCTTAGTTCGACCCATTTCAGTCTAATGGCTAATGGTAAATGGGTCAATGTCACATGACTCACATTTCCATATTGTCAAACAAATTTTCCAAAACCTTAATTCTTCTCTTACTTCTTATGACCTTTTCAGGTAGACCAGAGCCAAGCTCGCACGAATCCACCACCACTAAGGTAAATTTCTCAAATCCTCTGTTTTTTGTTTTGTTTTCTTCCAATTAAATTGATTTTTAAAAATGTCACTAATCTTGGACAGAGAGGAGATCAAGATCAGAAGATGATAAGAGGACTAATAGGATCAAGACCACCAAGATGTGAGAGAGTGAGATGTCGTTCTTGTGGTCACTGTGAAGCAATCCAAGTTCCTACAAATCCTCAAACAAATCTTCACTTTCACTCTCCTTCTTCTTCTTCTTCCTCTTCCTCCTCTGAGATTATTAATCTTGATTACACCAGAGGAGACGACCGTACTAATTATAAACCCATGAGCTGGAAATGCAAATGTGGTAACTCTATCTATAACCCTTGAAGAAATTTCTTTACTTTTTTATCGACAATTTTTATTTTTCTTTTTTTTGGGTTCAAATTCTATAATCTCTGTGTACATATATATGTTTTTCTTGTAATCTTCAGAGTTTCTGATAATTCTCCGTTAATTTGATTCTGATGATGTTGTTTACCATAGTGTTTTTAACAAAAAAACAGAGATGAATAAAAAAAAATTCTGTTATCCAAAATGATTTGTTTAAATTTTTAGATAACTATTATCCAAAAATCTTTTAAAAATGGAGAAGTGATATATTAGTAGAAGAACACGCATCGTAAACAGAACGCACGGAAACCTATTTTCAAGACGATTCTGACAAATACCAATTTTATGGATGAAAGTTACATCACACACGTACGTATGCATCTATACATAGTATACATATATACAATACATGTAACATATTTATTATGCATATGAGATTTATGTATGGAATATTTTTGATTAATACACAGACAACGATACGTTTGATACACATCCGTAGATGATGTAAAACAAAATAAAAAATCAATAGATGATGGACAATAATCAGCCGTTTTGGTGTCGTTTCGTGAAACGTTGCCGTTTGAAGATTATGTCATTCACATTGGATTTTGGGTTGTACTTTTTTTTTTATATCAAAGCCGATTAATTTATTTAATGACCTCTGGTGATTTTCTGTGTCCTAGTACTTGTTTGAGTTGAGTTCTCGTTGGGATTTATTAGTAACTACTCTGAATTACTTCCTCCTTTTAAAATTATTGGATATTTCAAAATATTTTCTTGGTTTACAAAATTAGATGTTTTAATTTTTTTATGTGTAGTTATTGTTTTTTTTTTAATTTATCCATACTATTTTTATTAGTTAAAAATAAAATCTAAGTAGCAATTAATAAAAACAATGATAAAATTGTAATTATAAATAATTTTTAATGTGTAAAAAATCTAATATATCTAATCATTTGAAACGAAGGGAATAGTATATAGTACATTCTATTAAAAAATGGAACACCAAATTCTAGTTGGTTTCAATGTTCAATATCACCTTATATTTTCCAAAAAACTTCAAAGAAACAAGAAATTTGAAACCAAAAACTAAATAAGACATTTTAATGATATATTATATTATTAAATAATATATATATTTATTTATTTATTAAATAATATTTATATATTTATATATTTATTAAATAATATATATATATATATATATATATATTTATATTACGATACATGTACAATGATTTGATATATACAATAGTTTATAGATTTTTTGGCTAAAATATAGTTTATAGTTAGAAACCTAAAAAATATTTAATTAGCATCTATATTACCAAATGATGATGGTTATTATATCTACTTTAAGTCAGTGATCAAGTTCTACTTATAGCATTTTCTTTGTTCTAGTCAGATTTAGCATTTGGAATATATGTATAAACTTATCGAAATTAAAATGTGAGATTGGACAAAGTCTATTATTCATCAAGAACGTTGAAGGTACCGGTGTGATATGATGGGATTGATCATATGGAAAGAGGAAGGGAAGTGACAAAACAAAAGTGAGAAGATGTGTGTTTGTGTCTGTGGGGTTTACTAATTTCACAAATCAAGCAAAGCAAACAGTCTTGATTCTCTCTACTGTTGTTTCTTTTGAATGACTTTACTCCCTCCATTTTTTTTGTTTTGTTCCCATTTCATTTCATTTCATTTATTGCTTAATAGTGCAACTCAATAGTTGAATTATAAAAAAAAAACATATTTGGAATTCGGTGGAGACCCAAGTGTCAATCAAAGTCAGTAAACTGCCACAATGCTACGTGCTGATTTAACTAATCTTCTCAACGACAACGCCGCTCCCAATATTTTATACAATATCTTCAAAATGATTCATCATCAAATTATATATATATATATATATATGTAATCGAGGGATCTCATCAGCTTTCTAGGCTTCAAAACTAATTTCGTGATCCCATCGTGCCGGCCGCCAACGCTGGTGTCATGGTAGCATGTGATTTTTGTCACGGATGGGAATCGAATCCGGGTAGAAAGCACAAAGCATACCACACCCGAGACCCAACAACCACTCGACCACAAACAACTTAACCAAATTATATAAATTATAATACACATTATCCTAATATGGGCATATTAAACATATTGTATAAGAGGCTCATTCCAAAAACATATTATAATTCAACTATTTGATTCAACTATATAATAACATGATAACTAAATTATTTTTGTTAAATTTGATCAACTAATCTTTTTATTTTGTGCAAAAGAGAAATCAAGTAATCAACCAACCCCAATGAATCTTATTCCAATAGCTCGGTTAATTTGCAAATAATCCCTAAATAGTAGTTAAATGAGTTATTGTCGTAAATTCATCTTAATTAATTGCTGTATTCTGTAGCTAAAGTTTTTTAGCGAGTCATTTTACAATCGTAAATCCTTCACTAAACTTATTGATAATTCGTATACTTTTGTTTTAATGATAAAAATTTCTGTCACTACAATATTCTGTTTTGTAATATCTCTATACATGTGTACCGACAGATTTCAAAACGTTACCTCCCTATAAAAAAATTCTATAAGTTTTTGAGAAAAATGCATTTTGTTCATCCACGATCGATAAAACCATTAAAAGCAAAGTGACAAAATGAAACGACTCAAAAAGACGAGAGAGAGAATGAAGAAAAATGAGAGTTCCAAAGCATAAAATACTTTGGCCATTCCGATCTCTTTTTGTTTCTGTTTCTTACCGTTTAGTTAACTGTTTTCGATCTCTTCTCTGTTGCATCACTTCCTTGGAACTATGGATATGCAATTAAAAACATGTATCGACAAAAGAAAAGAAAAAAGGCTTAGAGATTATTTAGCCATTGGAGAGAAAATCGTTATAGCACAGAGTTGACAAGGTACGGTCACGTGGAGGCACTTTGGCCATATCCATTATCACTTTCTCTGTTTCAATGATCTATTTTGACGTCTCCATACCTCATTCATTGTTCTTGTACGACACATGCCTTCGTTCATCATCATAATATATGAGATTGTTAATGCCCTCCACGTGAGATAGTAATATATGAGACCGTATATGAGATGGTCAATATATTTCTTATTTTATTACTTGAAAACATTTGATTAATCGTCAACCATATCACAATATATCCAATTAGTTTTACTAACGGTCACCCCTGTTACTATATCCGGTTTATATAATCCACTCTTTTACGATGTATAGTTTAAATATTTATATTTGTATAATCACGACAAACAAACAAATTAAAAAATGCAGAGAGAAATTATTTATAAAGAGTTGAAGACAAATACATGGAAGAAAGTGGAGGAGATTCCAATGGTCCAATATAGATTTTGGTCTTTAATTTGGATATGAATATATATATGTACACGCGCAATAGCAAATACCTCAAATGTTTAAATGTATATTATCAAAATAATGCATAATTTCTATTATTTTCTTTAACAAAAAAAGATAACGTATTTTATAAATGTAATACATGCACATACCATGACAAGACTTCGAATTTATGGTATAGCCACCACCATGACATTTGTACCACTCCATGACATCATAGCTCAACTCATGAGAAATGTCCAACAATATGATCATTTTAGAGCGGTCTATCTACTGCTAATGCAATATACTAATATGTATGAAAAGTACGTACACGGTTTAAAGCTTACATGGGTTGAGAATTTTGAGAAAGAAGCTATGATGGGTTCTTATAAATTGGTTGAGAAAGCTTTATACAGATGGAGCAAAGAAAACCTGCATGCCTCAAGTACTATCACTGAAATGAAAAATCATTAAGATTTAAGACTATAATAATATATGAGTAGTACTATAGGTTTAAATTTATGTAAGTTTCAATTTTAATGTTGTGCAACTAGTCCTTTCAAACAAAACACCTTTAATTTTATTATATATAACGAATCAGAAATGTGTTTTAGAATAATATTTGGTTAAAACGGGTAAAATAACGATGTATTTTAAAGAAATGAAAGCTAGTATGAAAAGTAAAAACTGTACAATTGCGTGGGTGGAGGAATTAGGTCATTGTTAGGGCACTTTCATGGGGACCATTTAGCCTTGACGAAGACTCATTGCACAGAAGCGTCAATACGAGCTGAAACTTGCAGTGCAATCCGGTCTGGTCCTGTATTCTACGGGTTAGGGTTAGAATAGTTTGTAATCTATGTATTAAATACTCTAATGGTTAAAGGATACCTATATGTTCGGTTTGTTATTCACAATTTCGCAATAAAACACTTGGAAATAATAAGAAAATTAAATTAATGAGAATGAGAAAAAAAATGACGCCAGATTTTTTAAAAGAATTTACGGTAGATTTAATAAGAAATTTAAATGTTAAATTTGCATTACGGTGTGAAGACCAATCAATACGAAATTCTCTTTCTAAATCGGACTAGTTTCATGGTATCAGAACTAGTCTCTTCCTAAAAAAATTCTCTTTGTTCTTTTCAATCCTCTCCAATGGTTGCGCCACCAACCATTGTGATTAATAGAGAGCCTATGGAGTGAATTCTTATCAGATCCCACATCTTGCTCGTCTTGTATCTGGACGATCACAACTATGATGTCTGGAGGGAATTGTAATTCTAACACTCTTTCGATCCTCGTTTTAGACTGGTGGCACACGAGAAGAAACATTTGGGTTCGAATTGTGAACCACTTTAGGAACTTGACAAAGGAAATCGAAGACATGATGTCGATTCAAGATTACTGTCAAAGCCTGAAATTGAAGAACTCTTGCCAATACTAAATGGGCTTAGAGATTGAAGAAATCTAAGCATCAGCAACTCACTCAGATCATGCCACAGATCCTGTGTCCAACAGGGACAATCCTACACCTTACCACGAATTGGGCTAACTGATCAGGCCCATTTAAAAAATTTGGCCCATGGATGTCATACCCATGTAGAACGGTTGTGAATATTTTGATAAGATTGAATTTAATGATGACGCCTCTATTATCTTAAGATTGGGCCTCCAAGTTGTATTGTTCTTGTTACCGTTATTTCATGATCGAAGCATTTTAATTTAAAAAATGGATCGCATGATTTAAGAAGAAGTCAAATCAATCGAGCAAGAAGAGCACACGTGGCAGGATGTAATGCAAGTGAATTTTTATGATGGATGCCTACTTAAGACTTAAAGAGTCAACGGAGAGAAGAGAAGAAAAAACTCAACGAACGACGTCGTATTGAAGCCAGTGAAGAGAAGAAAAGAGACTTGAGGAACGTCTATTTTAATAAAGGGAAGCACGAATTTTGGTGACATTTATTTACGGTAACTCTACTCTTTCCCTAGATCCAAAGAACGTTTACTCTCTGTGCGTTCACACTACCTTCTTTAATCTTTCACTTTCGCTTTCATCGTCGACTTGTTGTTAATCAAAATTGTTCCAGGTATTTGGTTAAATCTGTCGGCTCAATGTTTGGATTCTTTAGAATCAATTTTTCGATTTCATCTTGATTCATTCACAACTTTTCCTCGATCCAAACACTTCTAATGCCGATAATGATTGCTGTTGATTTCTCAAGAGTTTCAGATTCTCAGTTAGTAGATTGAATTTCATTGATGATCTCTGAGGAGTTATTTGGTTTCTTTTTCCTTAGAATTTGCAAGTAAAGAAACAAGAATGGTGAGATCATCTCCACGAAGAGGGCAGAGATCAAAGGGCTTGAAAGTGAAACACTGTGTTCAGTTGACCCTGTTGCTTGGTGTTGGAATATGGCTCATTTATCAAATGAAGCATTCTCATGAGAAGAAAGCTGTGTTTGAGGAGACTCCAAAGATTGTTGTTGGTGATAAAGTGGTCAAGCTTGGAAGGAAAGATCTTAATCCGCGTCTTGAGGAGACTACGGATGTGGAAGTTGAAGGGAGCAAGAACGAGGGAGGAGACTCAGCTACTGGTGGTAAGTTTGCTAAGGAGGCTGGAGATGTGAGTGTAGAGAGCGAGGAGGAGCGAGGCGAGGATAGTCAGAAGGAAACCGGGAATGAAGGAAACAACGAGGATTCAAAAGATGAAGAAAGCGACAAGGTGATTGATGAGAGTGAAGGTGCAAACGAGACGAGTAACGAAGAAGCTAGAGAGAAGAATTACAAGGGAGATGATGCCTCCAGCGAGGTAGTCCATGAGACGGAGGAAGAAAGTCAATCCAACGGTGATGTCAGTTTCCATCAAGACGAGTCAGGTCCAAAGACTGAAGAACTAAAGGATTCTGTTATTAAGATTGTTTCTTCAAACAATAGTGATGATGGTGGGCAACAGGAGAGAAAGAATGAGTCAGATGCAAAGATAGAAACAGAGGAGAACAGTGGCTCATCCCAAGGCAACGAGTCTGATGAAACAAAAACTGAGAGTGAGAGTGAGAGTGAAAGTGAGAGTGAGAGTGTGGTGTTGGAGAAGGGATTCTCTGATTCTAATGGTGAATTGCCTGAGAGTAACCAGTCAAATTCCAATGCAACTGAAACTACAGAATCAACTGAAAAGACCAGCGATGGAGATGAGAGCAGGAAATCCAATGGTTATCAAGAAACGAAAAACGAAGAAGACGACAAGGAAAAGGTACGACTCTCATCTGAAGAGGAAAGCAAAAACAAAGAATCCGAGAAAAAGGAGAAAGAAAAAAGTCAAGAGGAAGAACCCGGGAAAAAGGAGAAAGAAGAGTCTTCATCCAAAGAGGAAGAATCTGAGAAAAAGGAGAAAGTAGTCTCTTTGTCCCAAGAGGAGAATGAGAGCAAAGAAACCGAGAAAAGTGAGAAAGAAGAGTCTTCAGAATCTCAGCCAAAGGAAAACACCAACAGTGAAAAGAAAATTGAACAGGTGGAATCTACTGATTCTTCAAACACACCAGAGAAGAGCGAGGAAAAAAAAACTGATGAAAGCAAGAGTGAATCTGGCAACGAGCAAAGCAAATCAGATTCTGATATAAAGGAAACAGGGGATGACACTTCAAAAACAGAGTCGGAGAAAGAGGAAAACAACAAAAGTGGTGAAACAGAGAAGACCCAGAACGTTCAAGAACATACCAAGTCCACTTCGGATAATAGTGTTCTTCAAGATGTTCGAAGTGATCTGGAAACTCTTCCCAAGTCCAGCAATGGTTTAACTGACGACAAAGTCGCTGCTGAGTGATGTTCTTAATCTTAACAAAAATTGTATGCATATTCAAAACTTATCATATCACGGGAATTAATTCCCAACTGGTAATATTGAGTTTTGAAACTATTCAATCAATAAATATATATATACACTCATCTCTAGTTCTGTCTCATTGTCTTATTAGTATGAAGAATGAATGCCCTTTTTATTGAGATTGAATCACGAGATTTGAGGAAACACAAGTCTTTGATAATAACAAAACAAAGTATTATTCTTATTTCCACCCAACAAATGACAGGAGACTGGAGTAGCAAATAGTTGACAAAGTTAAAACAAAGACGATAAGCATATAGCCTTTCAAATGAACCAAGAAGAAATTATTGTAAAGACGCAAGATTTCAGTGTCCTTCGTTGTGTTTCACCTCAAACAGACCGTCTGGACCTGAGAACGGCAAAATAGAACGAGTCAATTCAGAAACGGGCTTGGAAGAACGAAGTTACGGATAATCTTTGATGACCTCTAAAGGTTTTTAAGAGAACCCATGATAAAAGAGACATTCTTTGTCACATCTAAACAGTATCATGAAAGTTGCAGATAACGAAACACAAAACAGTAGGATGGAAGATTGAAATGGGAAAGGCATACCCCATGGAAACTCCTTGTTGCGGATGTGCAAATACGGGTAGGCCTGCAACAAGGAAAAAAAGGGTTAATGAAAGCTCGAGGCAATGTAGGTTTAAAATGCAAAGCAGAATCAATTCAGAGAAGGCAAGCTTTAGTAACAACTTCACCATCTGCATACTCATTTCCATTTTCACTGGCGATATTACCATTGTCTCTCACTTTATGATTCCAAATCAAAAAGTTAAAGAGCAATACAATGAAATTGTTGTAAGAGAAGCTTACAGGAGGGTCCTCTCCGTGATGATGGCCCTGGGATAAAACATAGACGGCTAAAGCAGTGCAACTAGCAATGCCTAGATAAGTAATCTTCTCCCACTTCGCAGCTTCATCTGTAAGAAAAAATTAAGACTTTGACCACTGAAACATTGGAGATTTTGATCCGAGAAAATGCTTCACTTAATCCGGGGAAAAACTAGCCTGACGATTGAACAGAACGACATCGAATCCAAATTGACCAATTGCTCTATCTAATCAATTGTTAAGAATCCGTGAGGAATCATATTAAATCTTACATCAATTCAGAACTGGGAAATCTACCAAATCATCAGTACTGAGTAAAAATCGATACGAATCAAGAAAAACCGTCGAGGACATCCCAAGACAAAAACCTAGATCGTATTGAATTGGTAAAAAAAAGAAATAGAGAAGAGAAATTTACAAGCATCATCATGGCCAGCGGAAGAAGAAAAGCTTCGCTTAGGAGCGACGGATGTCCTCGGAGCTGCGCGGATCGCTGCTCGGGAAAGAGCTGAGCGTACAATCGCCGTCGCCATTCTTCGGTATCTCTCTCTCAAAGTGTTGTCGTGAAAGGAAGATGTCAGACATCGCTGAACTTAAAACCAACATTACTTGAAAAGCCCAATGGGTTTTATGTAGTGTGGGCTGTTTCATCCCATGATTCCCATTAGACCTGGACATTCGGATCTTTGAGTAGGTTGGTCTTTAGAGAACCCAAAAAAATCGGTTTGGTTAGGTTCACATAGATTTTGGATCCGGGTCGGTTTCGAATACCCGGATTATTTGAAATACTAATAAACAAAAAAAAAGAAAACTACATTTGGTACAATTTTAAAGTAATTTGGTTCTATTTTAAAAAAAATTGTCCAATTTTGACATATATAACTAAAGACAATTGGATATTTTGATTATTTTGGGTATTTCAGTTATTTCAACTCTAAATATATACTCCCTCTGTTTCTTTTTATAAGTAGTTTTAGAGATTTTGTTTTGTTTCACAATATAAGTTGTTTTTATGTTTCTATGCAACTTTTACCTTTATCGAATACTGTATGACCAATAATATTATGCAGTTTTTTTTATGATTGGCTGGATTATTTTTAATTTATATATTAAATGATATTTTTTGGTAAAAGATGAGTTTCTTAATTATTCGTGCTTTTAGCCAAAACTACTTATAAAAAGAAACGGAGGGAGTATAATATTTTTGGATATATAATTGTATTGATATGATGATTATTAAGAAATCAGGGGTTTCAATCACTTCAGCTTCGTGTAATAATATTTTTTCCCACACAAATATGAATAAAAACGTCGACATCAATCCGGAAATAGAATTGTCAAAAAAAAAAAAAATTATTCTCCAGAAGAACAGATCGCATGCAGTGCAATCGGTGAAAATAGATCATGCATGATCCACATTTTAAAAGACGAATCGAAGCATGTAAGACTTGGAACAAAAAAAAAAAGAGGATGAATCTAATTGCCGATATTATACCTGAAAAAGTAGGCATGATAAAAGGGCAGTCTTATTTTTTTGTTTTTGTTTTGTTAGGTTCGAGTACCTAAAATATTTTATAAGAAGAACTATTCATGTATTTATGAATATGACTATCCAATTCCATTCGGTTCCTCCTAATTCTATTCAGTTTGATTCGGTTTTTCGGTTCCAGGTAATTTGCCGATGCCTAATTCCCATCATTATCTTTTGAACCTCCCGAAATAACGCAATGGCCATGAGACGAAAGTATGACCCATAGACCAAGAAAATATGTGAAACCATATATGGTGGCGGTTGAGACGTTACAGAAACCATCTATTTCAGATTAGAAGTTTAATTTTGGGACAAAAGAGAGCCGGTTTCAAAAACGGGCTGGCCCGACCCATGACAGCAAGTCAGCAACCCTTCATCTGACATTACTTTGGTGGTCACATCAACAGAGTGGGCACCTCTACGAGCTCGCAGAGCATCAGTGTCGAAGATCATATGTTTAACCTTGATCCATAAAAAGATAACTATTTTTATTTAGTTTCTCTTAAAAGTAAATCTAACGGATATCAACCAAAAAAATTAGAAGACTTTAATAAATATAACTAACAAAATTGAAATAGATTCATGCTTTTGGAAGAAAAGAAAAAACTATATTCGCTCTGATTGTCTTTTTGTGTCACATTTTTGTTCTTAGATTTTAAGGATCATGAATGTCTTGTTGCCCGCCGCCGCAAGCCGCAAGAAAAAGAGCTCCGGCACCAGAACCACCGTGAGAATGCTCGATGACGACATGGTCTGATAACTCTTCGCCGAGCATTTCCCAAACACCACTATGAAGATAGTTTCTAAAGACCCGGTAATGATCATACAATCCTCCTTCAACTATCACAATGCTCATCTTCTTCTCTAACCTTCCCAGCTTCTTTATCATCCCAACTATTCCTGCTCCCGCCACACGAGCAGCTCGTTCCGCGACTACATCGCATACTTCAACCACGACTTCTCTTGCCGCAAGAGTTGAATCTATGATCTGCACGATATACATACATGTGATATGTGAGTGAGAGTTCACACAAGAATCAAGAATCAAGATTTTCTCCTTTTCAACACAAATGTTTGCGTTTGTATTTAGTTTTCCCTTCATTTTGTATTTAGCGTTTGTGTTTACATATAACAGAACATATTTGATTAAAGATGAAAATTAATACGCTGCGTTTAAAATGTAAATGAAAATGCAAAAAGATAATGAAAATTTTAACTTGAAAAGCAAATGAAACATACCCCGAAAACTTCCTTGAGCTTTTTGTTTACGATCTCCCGATCATCGGATATGTCTTGATGCATCGCAGCCATATCTGGCGACCTGAAACACGCCCGAAAAACCGCAGTATTGTCCTTCGGATCTATCGTTTCACATCATAGTCTAAAACAATATAGTATAGCTACCATAAAATGTAAGGAATTGTGAGTTTTGGAGGCAGTGTATCTCCAAAGAGAGCCGATTCTTCAGACATTCTTAATAACACTCTTCTCACTATCTCCCCCAAGTATCCTCCAGAGACCATCTTCTCAAACACCTTAAAACATATGAAAACCAAAATTCTCAAAACACAAAACATTAATTAATCCCAAAAACTTCAGAGAGAGCCAAATTTGATATGTGTTCTTACTCGGCTTCCAGGATTCAAGCTTTCCGCGTCAAGAGCAGCATCAAATTCAGTTACAGGAAGATGACAAGATCTAAAATCTCCCCACTCTGTGCTAATAACCTACAATCTTATCATGTAATATTACTTGATCATAACTTTATGTAAGCTCTATGATATTGGATAAATGTGTTAAAAAGTCTCTTAACATACAATCTCTTGTGGCTGGGGTATCGCGGATTTCCATCTGGAAACCTCTTGAGCTTGTTCGATGTAAGCAGCGTTAGTTCCCATACCTAAAGTGACTGCAGCCACAGTGTCTTTGTGATAGTACCTTCCTCCAGCCAACTCTCCTACTGTATCATCCACCTAATCAAATTATTACAGAAATTCACATCATATTATTAAACAAAATAACCCAAGAGATATCTTCAGACCGCTTACCAGCGCCGTGTTCATCCGAATTTTCAGACCGTGTCTCTCCAATGATCCATTCATATCATTGACAAACTCCTTCAAAACCGTATCATCATCATCATCATCTGCTAAACTCTTCCTCTGTATTGCAGAGATTGAACCAGATCCAATCTGCTGGACATAGCGCGTCAACGTAAACCCGAGCTTCTTCACTTCCTCTGTATCTTCTCCGGGATTCATCCCAAGAAATTTTACTAGCTCCAAGGATATGTAATCGCACAACTCCTGAAACACACAAAAACTTCAGCTTCAAGTAACCATAACGTGTAATCCAAGAAACCGTGTATCTGGCTATATACCCTGAAAGAACCGTTTAAAACGTCGTCAGGGATCGAAATCTCCTGCTTTTGAACATCGGAGATAGGCTCTGCGTTACCTCCTAACGTCCCACGTAACAGTAGAATTTCCTTGCCTCGCAAGTTAACTCCATAGTGAACCCCCTTCTCGTCTCTACAGGTATAAGTAACGGCGATGTAGTAGTTACTACTCTCTGAATGAAAACAGAGGATTATGATTTTAGGTTTTTTACCCGGAAGGGAGAGAACCGGCGAATGAAACGAGCATATTGAGGGAACCGCGATTCTCGGCGGCGAGAGAGGCGGTCATCTCAGCGGCAAAAGCGTCCGCCACCGCCCAGAGCTTCGACACAGGTGTGGCGCATTCTCTAGCGAATTTCATCAAAATCCTTTGTGTCTGTTTCCGCCGCCGCTCCTTCCTCCGCATCCACCGACCAAATATTACAGCCGCTGCAACCGCCGTAACCGTTGCAGCCGTCACGGCCACCACCACCTCTTTCCTGGTCATTTCTCTATAGAGTTTTTTTTTTGTTTTCCGTTCTCCGATCAACACTGTTACGATCTCACGAAGATAAGAAGCGTTCTCTTGTTAGCATGTTTTGCGAATCAAGTTTGAATCATTCAACTCTTTTTTTTTTTTCTTCTTTCTATAAAACGGATGATTCGGTTTAGTAATTTTTGTTTTCGGGTTATTAATTAGTCTTTGAAAATTCATTGGTTTTCTCGTGTAATGGTATAAATAACTAGATTACGGATATTAATAAGGACGTAGCGGAAATGGTCCAAATGAGTAATAATGAGTAATGGTCCTCTCACTCACATCGGTTCAACAAGCCCCTCCTATATTAAACCGGTGTCTCTCTCTAATTATTTAGTGTCACTAAAAAAAAATAAAAAAAATTCTCAGTTCTATTATCTTCTTGTTTTATCTATAATGGGAAAGGTTCTTGAGAAGGAGGCGTTCGGATTGGCCGTGAAAGACGAATCCGGAGTTCTCTCGCCTTTTTGTTTCTCAAGAAGGTTCCAATTTCTTTTGATCTATATCGATTTTGTTCCGTATATATATATGTTCCTAAATAATTTCTTATTTGAATAGCATTATGTTTTGGTGGAATTAATGTATAGGGAGACGGGAGAGAAGGATGTGAGGTTCAAAGTGTTGTTTTGTGGAATTTGCCACACTGATTTAAGAATGGCCAAAAACGAGTGGGGATTTACTACTTAGAGCATTATTAGTGGGAATCTCTCGTAGAGTCTCTCACAATAAAATCTATCAGAGAAAATGGGTGCTCTGCAGCTTTGACACTTGTCCCCCCTCATTGGTTAATTTTTTTTTATTTTTTATTTCTCAATAAATTCAAGATTAAAAAACCCATAATAACTTTATAAACCTTCCAACTTCTATTTAATTCAAAAATATATAAAACATTTTCAACTTATTTACAATAATTACGTTTTTACACAATCTTTTCCAAATTAATTGTATTTTAAAGTAAAAATAAATAACTAAAACAAGTCTAAATTCATGTTATTCATATATCTAAAATGTATCTACGAAAAACGAGAAGACAAAATTAACTTAAAACATTTAATATATATAAAGAAAAAAATATAAATACCCACTCAATGGTTGCTATTCTATTAGTATAACAAATTTTATCTAAATTCAAAATTATGTTAAATTGTCCTTTTAAATAAGTGCATATTCTTTTAATTATGTTATTTATAGATTTTATCTTATGGCTGCACAAGACGGAAATTTGGCTACTTTTTGGCATGCAAACAGTCTAACATATGAAATATTATTAAAGTGACTTGTAAGCTGAAAAACACAATAATTCCTCTCACAACCAGTAACACTACAAGTGAGGCTAAGAATTTTTATAGCAAAATTTGTGAGAGTGGGAGTTGAAGATCCGTAATAAGACCACCAATCCGCTATTAAAACAAAAATAAAAAACTAATGTTAGTTTTCTTGTAAATATATTTTATAAATAATTTAGATATCAAGTACTAAGATTTTTAGATAATAAAGTGTTATCTTGTGATTTTGATTTTCATTGTCTAATTGCCAATTGATGCCCAAAAAGACCCGTAGCATTTTTAAATGCACAATTTTTGAACGCTTCAAAACCAGACGATGAAAGGCGAGCGACTTTGTGACACCGCCTTGCCTTGACTACTTCGGGCGATCGTCACCTCGCATAACCTCGCCTAGCGCCTAGGCGCGCCTGAAACGCTATTTTCAAAACTAAGGAACCAACATAAAGCATACTAACTAATCTGTCATGAGGAGTATCAGAGTCAAATTTTTGATCTGGTGTCTGCATGCTCGCATTTTTTAGAAAGTCTTTGAGTTGCTCATCGACCAATATCTTCACCTCCGGGATAGCATCACTCAGAAACATGTTGATCCCTTTAATTATTGTTGTTTCAACCAAAGCTCATACAGATTTCGAATATGTGTTAGCTTTTCAGCATATCATGTCGCTTGCTCTCCAAAACTATAAGGGCAAAAACCGATCTCTACCATCCTTTTGGCCTGCTCACTACAGATCTATGTATCTTTTCCTGCGCTTAGCAATAATTGTTTTGCTTTACCCATTGCACCTGATGCCTCCTCCATGAAGATGACCAAGCCAGTATCCATGATCCGTTTCAACTCTTTCCGACATTCAATGTGAGCTTCGCAATTAACTCTTTCCGACACAACCTTCTCCACATTATCATCTTTTGTTTCTTGTACCTTGCGGTGATCTAACTCCAGGCGTATCTTCTTGGTGAGCTTACGAATAAGCAAAAAGACACCAACCATCACCGATTCGGGACGAAAGTCGGTTGCTTTGTAAAGTCTTGTTTCCTTTACGACTTCCTCCATTGCGGAGGTAAGCGATTGCGGAGGTAAGCGATTGCTTCTCTTCATTCTCCATGAAGCTACAGAGTAGAAAGCAATTGCAGCGGTGGGGATGAAATACCATTATAACGAGACACAAGACAAGACCCTAAGACTCCAAGATCTGAACCCAGGCCCGGTTCAGTGATAAACCGGGCCATGTGCTGAGCCCAAAGTTTTGGGCCTATTTTATAAACGTGAAAATTTGTTGGCCTTATATTATAAGCAAAATCATATTTTCTATAAAAAAATCGGTTTTTGAGCCTTAAATTGATGTAAATATAATAATAATATGAAAATTGGTGTATGTTATAAACTATAATATATATATATATATATGTATATATATGTGTGATGAGATGTATATATATATATATATATATATGTGTTTGTATATATTTATTAAGAGATGGAAGAGAGAGAGAATGAGTGTTCATTCACTTTACATCTTCTTTCTTTACAAAGTGTAAGACTCCTATTTACAGGAGATGAAAAACATTTTATAATAAAGAAGATATTTATCTATGGATAAAGCAATCTTATCCTAAAGATGGATAATCAATTATAATATTATATAACTATTTCTTGATTATCCATCACTGCTAACGTATTACATATTGTTTCGTTAAAAATTTATTATGGAAAAATTTTAAGGGATAAAAACTATAATAAGAGAAAAAGAGTACAGTAACGTAATCTTTCTCTGGAAATGATGGATATAATATGTTCGTCATAAATCTCGTAGATGACGCATTCTGATACTTTAAATATGTTTTTTGAATATTGTAGTGGGAAGCGCATTCGTAAAGAGATCTGATGCATTTACATTTAAACGAATGTACTGGATATCCACTTCTTGATTTTTCTCGAGCTCTCGAGTGTAAGAGGAAAATCTTAAAGGAATATGTTTCGTTCTATCACTTTTGATGTAGCCTTCTTTGAGTTGAGCGACACATGCAGCCAGTGGCGGATCCAGAAGAAAAATAGACTGGGGGCAAAGTTTATTAGTACAAAAAAGTTATAAAAAATAGTATATATATATATATATACATCTATTAAAATTTATTATTATTATACATCAGCTAAATTATAAAAATAAAACTAAAGATGCAATAAAAAAATTCAGATAACTTGAAAATAATTAAGTGTGTGCTATATATTATATATTTTAGCTATTTAATTATATGGAATATCTTTAATTTCTCTACTTCTAAACTCATATATACTAATATTTAACTATAAGACATTGTAAGAATTTTTTTCCATTATTAATTAAACTTAGAAACCTTAGATATCTTAAATTTTAATATTACTAAAACTGCAAATCTAATAATCTCATAAAATATAAACGTAAGAATGGAATTCTTATATTTAGTGTGTGGATATTCTAGAATAATATTTCATAATAAAATCTTAATATATGAGGGCACGGCGGAAATATTTTTAAAAAAGTTTTATAATATTGTTTTGGTCCCAAAAAAAAAAGTTTTATAATATTGTTCTTGTCTTTATTTGTTGTAGAATATAGGCTTGACTAACCGTGGGATTGTAATTATATATCATATTAGTTTGGATTTTGGGGGAGAAAATAAATTAATGGGGGCATAATCTTGTTTTAACATGGGGGCATTAAATTGATGGTTAACAAAATTACATTGATTCACAAAATCTGAGTGGGGGCATGTGCCCCCTCCTTGTATAAGGTAGTTCCGCCCCTGCATGCAGCATTATTTCCGAACAATATTGTTGGCTCTTTGTTGATGACTATTTCACTTGCTTCTTGAATGTGATGAGTTATAGATCTGAACCATACATATTCTCTCTACTTTTCTTAATCTCATCATTGTATAACGAGTGATAAGCTTTCTTCATAGGGATTATAAAATTTCCCTTCGGATGTCTAATCTTTTTACGTGTTCTTTGTTGTCTCGTTAAAAATTTTGTTATGGAAAAATCCTGGTTTAAATGTATAAACGTAAATAGATTGAACATAAATTAAATCTAACTTTTTTTTTGTATAAGAATATATCTCACATTTTTGGTATAAAAACAAATCTCACCTTTTTTGGTATTAAAATGGATTGAAAGACGATCGTGTTGATAACGTATTATAAACTATAATATAATATATATATATATATGATGAGATATATATATATATATATATGTGTGTTTGTATATATCTATTAAGAGAGGGAAGAGAGGATGAGCGTAAACGAGAGAGAGAGTTCACTTTACACCTTCCTTATTTATAGGAGAAGAAAAACATTATAATAAAGAAGATATTTATCTATGGATAAAGCAATTTTATCCTTAAATGGATAATCAATTATAATATTATTAAGATTTAACTCGCGCTATGTGATAATTTTTTGTTAAGGAAATTATTTTGAAATTTAAGAAAATTATTTTTATCTGAATTTTACAATATGACTAACTAATGATTATAGATAAAACTGTCAATTTATAATAATTTGTTCATTTAACCCGTTTTGCGATGAACTAAAATATTTATGTCTAACTTTTTATAAAATTAGTAAATATTTTTCAATTTTTGTTTTGATATTAATTCAAATAGAATGTAATATATTATAGTGAAAAATATAGCAAAATTTTGAATAGATTTTTTTCTTTGAATATATATGGATTGATTATTATTTTAAAATATATAGTATTAAAATAATTAAGAAATTAAATGATAAATAATCTCTTTAATGTAAAATATATATTTTCTATTTTTTAATCAATAATTTTAAAAGATTATTATATCATTTCCTATTTCAATTATTCTTTTGTTATTTGTAATTATATGAAAAGAAATATAACAGTGTAAGACTAATAGTTTAATAGTAATAGTGAAACTACACCCACTCGTGTACAAGATATGATAAATATTAGTCAGTCATACACCAGCTTTCATCATTTTTGGACCCTACTTTTATCATTATTACTTTACGTCATTTTTTGGGCCCTTTTTTATAAACAAATTAATGTTAATTATTTTGGGTTCTGTGCAAAAACATTATAAGCAGATGCCTAGAACCGGATCTGTCTGAACCAGAAGATCATCTTAATAGATCACTCAAACTTTACTTATGAAGTTATTCAAACACCTCTAGTTAAACGCAATACTAAACAACATTAAGATGAATCAATCCAAGAACGTAAAACAAACCAAACTCATCTGACCAACTCATAGAACATCCAAGATAAACAACACACATCTAAGTGTTCATGAAACTAATGGGGAGCTAAAACCAATTATAGCTTCATAAACCTATAATCAGTAGACATCTAAGTGTTTATGTATTAAGCACTTAAAAGTCTAATGTAGGTAAGAGAGCAAATTACCTGGTAATTAGAATAACTCGATTGAAGGAAGACCAAAGGGATGAAGAAAACCACGTTCCGAGAGTTACTGCAACAAAGCCACAAAAATATGATCATTGATTTAAGTGTTTTCACTAAGTCAATTAATAACTAAAGTGCACACTAAGACGAATGATGTTTGTGGTTTTATGAATGAATTAAAACTAAGAATGCAAATAAAACGATGTAAATTTAATGGAGGGAAACGCTAGGTCCTTAGGTAATTCGCAGGAAATCCAGATTCACTAGACAGACTATCGATTAGGGAGTGAATTAAGAACCGTTCTCGAACTCAAACATGAATGTCTAGCTAGCCCACTGTCGTGGTACTAACTACTATGCCTATCAACCTAAGAATCTAAACTGTCGTTTGACCTTAAAATTCTAGGCAAGCATTAAAGTTCAGGTTTGATTAGTTCACAAATCGCCTTAGCATCAGCTTTCGTTGGCTAAGGACGATTTGCTCATCTATGTTCTATCAGGAAACCTAAATCACTTTTGATGTTTAGGTTAATCCTAAGATCATAAACTAGGTGATCAATCTAGTCTAAGCCTTAATTCCAACAATAGATGAAGAACTCTATGCTATTCCCTAATCTAACAGATCCGTTTCAGTGATTTATGGAGATTCCTTTGAAACCCTAAAAACCTAACAAGAGGATTACTCAGACATGGAAGCAATCAAAACACAGAGAGATGAAAAAGAATTCATAATCAAATAGAAATAAAATCCAAAAGGGTTCAGAATTCTTCTCCGGTATGAAGTTGAGATTCGTCTCCCTCAAATCTCCCAAGAACAAACCCAGAAGTTCTCTGATGAATAAAATAAAGCTTCGCCTAAACAATGGCTGCAAAATAGCATAAATAACCCTAAAAACGTTTTTCCTAAGTCCTGGGCGAAACCAGTTCAGAATAAGTGAAAACCGAAATTTCCTTTTATTTTTCGCATCACTAAACCGGTCGGTTTATGTTGGACCGTCTTCACGAAAACTGGCGTAACTTTTGATCGCACCGTTGGAATGACCTCAAACCACTTCAAAATGAAAGCTGATCCATTTCTCTATCTTGTATCAAAATTTGAGCTCGATCCATCGGTGGTGAGTCCTTCAACGAATGCCAAACTTCTAACGTCTCTGCGTGATCCTGAATCTTCATATGCTCTTTTTCATCCAAAACGGCTCATTTTCTCACAAAGTCACCTAAAACCTGAAAAGACTCGATAAAGGACTAAAAGACTCTAAAAAGACACTTTGACTCAACAAAAGACACAAAAACAAATGTTAGAAATCGGTAAAAACACAGTTTATCAACTCCCCCAGACTTAATCTTTTGCTTGCCCTCAAGCAAACAGAAAACCAAGAACAAGGAAGAGGTTTGAAAACACGGAGACTCACATTTTCTTTAGAATTCTGCAATGACCATCATCTTAGCGATCCACATATTGCTTAACCAACTTCAAATCAAACCATCATGTACTTCTCCGCAAGCATTGCAGCTTTCCCAGATTCACCACATTATCACACAGAATAATTCAAAGACCATCATCGCTGGGTCTCACCGAAAGATCATAGTGCCAAGGACCTTCTAGACTCTTTCTCTTTCGATATCATGACAAAACAACTACACAACTTTGGTACTCTTTCTCTCCCCCAAACTTATTCTTTTCTCATTCTCTTTTTCGCAGGGTTAATGGCTGATGGAATGCGAGTATTGATGGTTTTTGCCACCGAATCCCCGGTTCATTTTAGTGCCACCCTTTTATTCTTTATTGTTGACCAATTCAGTCATGACGGATGTATATATATAGTTTACACAATTTGTCAAGGTATTACATGAAAAATAAAGATAAATCTCCTAAAATAAATATAGTTTGCACAATATCTCAAGGTATAACATGAAAAAAAAAATGAGATAACATGGCAAGTAAAGTAGCAATATTACGTAAAGTTTACGTCGTAAACTACTAATAGTTTAAATTTAAATGTTTCATACCAGTGGAAGCCCCTTGCCCCAATGGTTAAGGGTTTAAAGGCTTCTACACCAAATCTGGGGTTTGAGTCCCAGAGAATGCAGTTTAGCCAGATTAATGGATGCAAGCTCGTAGGAGATCCAGAGTGTTGCAGGTAAACCAGCCGTCGTGGTCTCATGTGTTGCGGGAGAGCTGTCCATCGTAGGTGTGTACATGTGGAACCGTTCGTCGTAGATCCAAGTGTTGCGGGGGAGAGCTGCACCGTGGAGTCATTGTTCATGGAGCTGTTCATCGTAATCGTTGGTGCTGCCAGTCTATTAGACGATTAAAAAAAAAATGTTTCATACCAAAAGAAAAAGCTTGAGAATCATTTAGCAAACTATATTAATATTACCGTTATTGAGATCCCATCAAAAATCTCAAAACGATATTGTTGAACTCTTGTGCACATTCAATATGGGGAACATGTGAAGTTTTCTCAATTATTTCTAGTTTCGTTTTGTCTCCAACAATCTATATATATAAAGTAAGCTTTTCTCTCTTCTCATGCTGCCACCTCAGCATCCTAAAAATTTAATACACATACTAAATACATATATTAATTATAAATTTGGTTTTAACATTATGAATTTTTTTTGAAAATGCATTATTCATATTCTAAATTAAACAAAAAAATAATAAACTTATATGAATATAGTTCTTTGAAATAATAACATGTTTAATAAATTTGGTTATCATAATATATTTCAAATTTTATAAATATTTAATTAGGTTAAGTTGTATCGCAAATATTATAAAAAACTAAAATATCAAACAAGTCCTAACAATTAAACAAATAAGTTAAATATGTAACTAAATTCATAAAGCAAAATATAAGTTGACAAATTTTACATCTAATAAAGAGACAAATAAATAAAATTTAGGTATATTTAACATAATAATTGCAATTATACATAACTATGAAAAAGAGAATAAGAGCCAAAAAAATTAAGAAACATATTAAAAGTATTTACACAAAAATATAAATTAAGTTTGAAAATTTAAGATCATTGTGTTTTGTGATATTATTTTTAACAAAAAAAAAAGAAAAATAAATGTAACTACAACAGGAGAAGAAAATAAAAGCTTTGTATATGCAAAATATGTATCATGTGATGTAAATATATTTCAATTCTCATAATAATTACCATCCATTAATACAATAGTTTTCCCTAGAATTTGAAAAGACATTTACTTAATAGAAGATAGATTATATTGAATTAATCTTAAAAAATTCAATTTAATAATTTACTTTTATCAGTTTATTTACATAGTTTAGAAAAACTATAGAATTTAGTGTTTATAAATTATGGATTAGATTTATTCTAAATAAAATCAAACAAATGTTGTGACTTCAAACAATCAGTTATATATGGAAATCTTTTTCAACAAAAATAAAAGAAAAATAGAAAGTTGCTGATCGCCTCTAAGATCTCCTTTGGAGAGAAGAGAAACCATTTTTATTAACGTCGCTTCACAAAAACAGGGTTTTAGCGTTGAGTTTCCCTTTTGTTATTTGCATTTTCAAAAAAAAATTAAGTAAAATGAAACCATTTTATGTTTTGTACTCTTTCCTTATCTTGCTTAATTCGATCTTGATTCATCTTTTTCTCTTTGTTTTGCGAGGAAAATAAAACCCTAAGCAGCGGCCATGAGAGATTCATAGGAAGAAAACACTTACCAAGCCTACGAAGATCATTGGAGTCAAAGAGAAGAAGAACGAGTCTTCACCGATGAGGAGACTGACCGTGATTTACCACCGTGGCTAGGAGATGATTACTCAAACTCTTACTATGGAGGAGATTCTGATGGAGACGAGCTTGAACCAGAGCCACCAGACTATAGGCGAGACAACCACACTGATGACTCGACTTGGTCAAGTGAAGAAGAGACCGACCAAGAAGGCGATATAGGAGAAGATCGTTCATGGCGAGACGAGACTGAATCTCAAATCAGTCTAGAAAAAGTAGACCACGAAAGTGAACTAGGACATGAAGAGTTCACTCATGAAGAACAACAAGATCAGTAAAGAAAGTGACTCTCAAATCACTTTAGGCGAAACTGATTCGTATGAAGGCGAGCCTTGGTACGACGAGATCAAATCCGAAACTGGCATTGGAGATGAGATAGAGCATGAGGTAGACGAGTTAGAGCCATAAGATAGCTTGGTTAATGAAATAGAGCTTGAAGAGGAGGATCAAAGATCAAGCCATTAAAAATAGATGTAGGAATCACAAACATATTGCACACATAAATAGGGTTAAAATCATACATGAAACCCTCCAAAAATAATAACTTCACATGAAACAAAATTAAAAAAAAATNATTGAGTGATGGCACTTATGGTGATGACTATGACGGGTCTACAAGGACCACAAGTGATCATGAGGAGCAAAGGAGAGCCAAAGAGATGAAAGCTCTCAATGACAAGATGGACAAGCTCCTTAATACTTCTCAAAAGATGGTTCACTTTGTTAGTGATTCGGAAGGCACTCATCGAGCACAAGAAAATATGGTGGATTTGAGCCACCAAGAAGAAGCGCACTACATTGGAAACAATGGAGGTTATCAAAGGAGTTACAATAACAACTTTGGTCAACAAAGGAGCTTCCCCACTCAAAACCAAGGTCAAAGCTTTGTCCCTCAACATCAACCTCAAGGACAACAAGGAGGCTACCCCAACAATGCTTCTTTCATTCCTCAAGCTCAAGGTCACAACTCCATGGCTCAAGACCTTGACGTCAAAAATGTTCTTCAACAACTTCTCCAAGGCCAAGCAAGTGGAGCATTGGATATAAGCAAGAAGATGGAGGAAATAACTACCAAGGTAGCTTGCTCATACAATGATCTCCACAAGAAGTTTGAAGCATTGAATTCCAAAATGCAAGAAATGGAGGCCAAGGTAGCCAATGGAGACAAAGTACAACAAGGCTCTTTAAATGGGAAAGCAAATGAGTATTGCAATGCCATCTTCTCAAAGGAGCCACGTCCCATTGAAGATCATGAAGCCGCCACTAATGAGATTGAGCTTCTACTCAATGGATCACAAGCTCCCTTGAAGCTCAATGAGGACATTGAGGAACAAGGTGGGGAGGTAACCTTTATGATGGATGAGGACGTGATAATGGTTCAAGAACCAATGGGTAATGCTTCTTGCATTGATCCACCAAGCACAACTAGGATCGAGCCTAAGTCTCTCCCCAAGCTTGGTAATCTCGGCAATTTCTCTATTGCTTGCTCTCTTGGTGATTTAGCTACTGAGGACGCTTTGTGTGACTCCGGGTCAAGTGTGAATGTGATGTCCAACGAGATGCTCAAAAGACTAGGGATAAGGACTCTCACCTATCATCCATCACCTATCACCTTTGGAAATGCTTCTTCGAGAAAGCCATTGGGTCTTCTTGAAAACTACCCACTCAAGGTAGGGAATTGCATAGTCCCAACCGACTTTGTGGTCATGGAGATGAGAAAGACAAACAAACTCCCTCTTCTCCTTGGAACACCGTTCCTCCTCACTACCGGTGCTAGCATGAACTTCAAAGAGCAAAGGGTAGTTCTCTTGAATGTGGATGATAAGGTCTACTACCCAATGAAGATCTCCTCCAACAAGCTTTGTGGCACAATCACTATGGAGGATGATGGGTTTTGCATTGAAGAAGCTCATAGATTTGAGCATGTGGGTAGTTGTGAGATGGTTCATGAAGCTTCGCCCCCAAAGATCCATGAAAAGAAAGAGAAACCCCATGAGAAGATGGTTTTGGGTTATGGTAATGGTAATGAAGCTTATGGAGTTGATGTAGCTTGCTTGGATTCTCCCCCTCCTACCACACATGAGGACATGAGTGAGATTAAAAGGAAGCAAAAGAAAGGTGAAGGCACTAAGGCCAAAATGAAGAAACAAGACAAGCATCACTCTCTTGTCTTTGCTAAGAATGGTCCAAACAAGCTCGAAGAGTTTAGGCCCGAGCCTTCCACGATGACTCTCACTCCTTGGAAGCACAAAGATGGAGTGATTGAGTACAAGATCAAATGCAAAGGCCGATCCAAACCCTTTGCCTCGGTCAAGGCGATCCTCACACCCGAGCTCAAAGAAAAAGGGCAAGCCGGTCTTGAAGAAGTCATGAGCAAGGTGCTCACGCTCGAGCTCAAGGATCCACCATGGAGCGCTCACACTCCTCCATTACCCGCCTAAAAGGGTAACAAACGTCGAACTTAGTGACGTTAAACAAAGTGCTCTTGGGAGACACCCCAAGCTTATCATTGTACATACTTTATTTTCATGTCTTTCTATGTTTTCTTGTTCTTTTTGATATTTTGTTGAGTGGTTGCAAGGGTCTTGACGATCTAATGGTCATGGGCTTAAGGACAAAGGGTGTGTAGGATTGTGGTGATCACTCTAGTCTCCTCCATCATTTTTCAAGGTAACTCCAAAACCTTTGTACATAGCATTTAGAATCATATCTTCTTTCTTTCTTTCATGCATTGCTTAGCTCTCTCTTAGGCTTCTATTACACAAGGGACTGTGTAATTTAAGTTTGGGGGAGGGTTTGTGTGTTATCTAACATCGTTTTTGATGTTCTTATTTTGCCTTTTTGCATCTTGAGTCTCATGCATATCATGCATTTTCAAT
>PKML01043605.1:333326-362295 GCA_002933935.1 Eutrema yunnanense | reverse complement strand
AGAATTTAGTGTTTATAAATTATGGATTAGATTTATTCTAAATAAAATCAAACAAATGTTGTGACTTCAAACAATCAGTTATATATGGAAATCTTTTTCAACAAAAATAAAAGAAAAATAGATGTAGGAATCACAAACATATTGCACACATAAATAGGGTTAAAATCATACATGAAACCCTCCAAAAATAATAACTTCACATGAAGCAAAATTAAAAAAAAATTATTATGCAGCTTTAAAATGTAAATATCTTCCCTTTAAAATGTAAATATTTTCTTTTTAAAAAACTCAACTAATTGCATAAAATTGATCACCAAAGAAAAAAAAGAGGTAAAAATGTGTATCATCCAATAAATAAACACATAGATGATCATAAATAAATAAAAAAACAAAACAAAATACACATATCNTTGCTTAATTTGGTTACTTAATTACAAAGCCCACTCGTTTGGCTTAACTTGCTTTAAGTGTCTTGCATTCTTAGTGATTAACACATATTCCCAATTATGGATTGATAACCTCTTATACTACATCGTTAAGAGGGTATTGATACCTCCTAGGATTGTAAAATCCTTGTATCAACAGGATAATCCTATTCACAAGAACTCTCCCTCTCTCTCTTAATATTTGAATCGACGCTCGACCCCATATTTCTTATATTTTTCCAAATCGGCCCATATTATCTCAAATGTTTCCATTAACCTATACATCTACGATGATTTTGATAGTAAATTAGTGATAGAAATTAAATCGCTTTTCAAATAAAATTAGATTCATTTTGTAGTCACCAACACTGAATCATCGAAAATGAATAATAGTAAATTATGAACATTTTATTAGTATTCGGTTAACCAGGACATGTAGCCTAGCGGTTTGTGCTTAGGCGGTCTATGTGTTACCACCCGGGTTCGACTCCGGCGTGCTGCGTCTTTGGATGCTTATTAGTTTGTTTGATGTCAAACAAAAAAAAATATTAGTATTCGGTTTTAGGTAAAAATAGATAAAAATACAGTGACTTATTTCGAAGTATTTTTTTTTTCAAGTTCGGAGAATTCTAAATTCACAAAACTAACTTTTCTTTTATTAGTATTCGAAGTAACTTTCGGACTATACAAAACTAACCCTATTTCGAAGTATTTATTTTATTAGTATTCAGTTAGGTTAAAAAATATACAATTCCCTAAACTTTAAAATGACAAAAACTTAACTTTTAAAAACCAACTAATTGAATAAATAGTCAACCAAAAAAAAAATTCAAATTGTGGATCACTCACTAAACAAATACATAAATAAACATAAAATTAAGAAAGGAAAAAAAAACTTAAGAATAAACAATCCACATTTCTTAAGCTAATAGAGACAAATCTATTAATATTAACAATCATACTAATAAAACTAAAATAATATTATACCAAAAAAAATTAAAACAAAATTGTGTTCACGTCCGCGGATCACACACTAGTCCTACATAAATATACCAACCATTGCATTAGAGCAGCAGACCAGATCCAAAGATACATAACATGTGTCTAAACGAAGTTTGAAATGCGAACAACCATAAAATTCATGTGTTCTTCCCTTGTGCACACACACCTAAATCTCACTTAAGGCTCAAATCAGTTTCTCGTAGATTCAACAGATCCACGAGAAAATTTGATAGGGAAGAGCCACTGAGAAGACAAAAAATACTATAAATGATTAATGGCTCAGCTTCTGTTTCTTCTCCTTTCTCACTCTTTCTCGCCTATTCTCTTCTTCTATCAACCGTAGTTGTTCCGCGTCTTCTTTCCTCGCAAGTTTCTCGCTGTATCAAACAAACAAACATGACCATTGGTTTCCCGGGAAAATTCAAGACATCTTATACATTGCTTGTAATGGAAGTTAAGAGATAGAAAACATGTAAGTGTACCTTCGTTTCTCTTCCTTAATGATATCTTCAAAGTTGGCTTCCATGCCTCTATCATCATAATCTTCGAAATCACGCCCAGCATAACGATCAGTCTTGCACATCTCTCTAATCATTCGCAACGCCAAAGCATCTTCTTCTGACTTTTTTGCAGTCTTCTTCTTCTTCTTCTTTGTGTGCAGTTGATGAGGTTTCTTCAATGGTGGTTTGCTAATCACCTGAGGTTGTCTTGGAACCATTTGAGAACTTGTGAGTTCTTGAGATACCTTCCTCTGTTCTACCCTTTGGTGTTTAGGATCAGATGTCAATGGCTTTGGCTTTGATGAGGACAGTGGCCTCTGAGTTAGCTTTACTCTATGATCCACTGGTTTTCTAGCAGGAACTGGTCTTGAACGCATTTGGCTGCCTGAAGAATCCGGTCTTGAATGATCCATTGGGTTTTCCCAAAAACTTGGTCTAGAATTAGGAACAGGGTCGTTACGTTCCTTTAGTGAAACAGGAAGCTCAGCATCATCAGATAAAAGGAATGAGTAGTCTCTTGAATCCTTAAGTATCTCAGCTTTCTTTTTCTTCTGCTACAAGAAAAGGAAAGAAACAACAACAACAACAAAAAGGCACAAGTTAGCAAAATGTAGAATCAACACACAGTTTTCTGGTTCAACCAAAATATCGCTGACGTTTACCTCATTCGCTGAACCACTCGTTGGACCAGAACCTTTCTTCTGCACGCATGCATGACACAAGCAATTTCATCAGTATGAACAATGTCAATGTGAAAAAAGAAAGAAATAAAAAAAGGATATGAGACATACAGTTTGGATTGAGTTTATCATTTTAGCTGCCAAAAGCTCGTTTTCGAACAGCGATTTGCTTTCTTGTAATACTCGTCGAGCAATAACAGGCTGAGAAGGACCAAAAAAAGAACCAAAGCTGCACACAACAAAGTTTAAGAAATTCACATCTATGCTAGCTAATTCTTTTAACACAATACATTGGTGAAATAAACTATTTACTCGTTATACGGAATTTTTATGTTTCTTTGCTCTTCTGAGGTTGGAGCAATAGCGTTTCCGTTTTGCGTCTTATTCCTGATCGATTCCTTAAGTCGTTGACGAAATTCAAGAAACTCTGATTCATGATGTTGCATGTTTGGTGGAGGATAGCTTGTCATTGTAAGTGCCTGCAAGTAATTAAAACCCTATATATCAAGAGATCTTTATTTCAATATGTGTGTGTGTTTAACATAAAACCAAAAGGAAACAAAATAGAAAACATAACGATAGAAATCAATCGGCTTCAGGAAACACACAGAAAAGCCATTATATTAGGGTTGTTGCGTCGCATCAATCAACTAGACAAAACTTCCATAACCAATTACGGACTAATATATAAAGGTAAAGCTAGTTTCTACGACTAAGAGACGACACAAACCTTGGAGAAAAGAAAAGTAGCACTTGACAAAAGATGACTTAATTTGAGAAACCAAGGATGCGAAAGCTGGTTTCTGTCTCAGAAGCAACAAAAAATATACGGTGAAGCTTTTTTAGGCAAAAACATTTGGGTTTCCAATTTCCAATGTCGGTTATCACTTTCCTTTTCTTTTTTCCTTCGAAAAATGACACATTTATTTCTCTTTTTTTTTGTGTTTTGTCAATCTGTTTCTGGGTTAAATTTTTTTTTTTTTTATCTAAAATAAAAGTTGTATGATTAATATCAGTTGACAAAAAAAAAAGTATGATTAATATCAATAAATATAAGATTTTAATGACAATCAAATTACATATGGTCATATTCATTCATATCCACCACACTTGAAATGTTCTTTTCCTCGAGACCACTTCATATCAAATTCTCTCTACTCTCGGCAGAGATACACGACAAAAACACAAGTCTCATTTATTCTTCTTAATAGTATCTTCTTCTTCTTCTTCTTTTTCCGACAACAACAGGAGTTTATTTAAAAGATAGGACCAGCAGCGAGAATCTCCTCCGTAAGTTTACCATCCACACCAATCTTATGATTAGCAAAAGTCTCGAAGTTCTTCTTGAACAAACCTCCCAGTTTCAACAGAGTTTCCTTATGTGCTTTCTTATCAGACCACTGCATTTTCATAAAGGGAAAACCCAAATCAGCAAAAATGGTTCATCATTCATCAGTTAGCATTCTAAAGAGAGGGAGAGAGAGGTTTTGCAGAAACTAACCGTGTTGACGGGATCCAAGATCTCTGAAGGTATCCCTTCGATCTCAGTTGGGATTTCAAACCCAAAGATTTCGGTTTTCTTGAAGTTCGCCTTCAACAGGCTTCCCGAATGGATTGCATCAATGATCTTTCTAGTATATGCCAGCTTCATTCTGTTTCCAACACCATAACTGCAAAAACGAAACATGTTTATAACCTACAAACACGCGCAACAAGGCAACTTTTTTCTTGTATCGGTTTCCATAACCGGACATACCTGCCACCGGACCAACCAGTGTTGACGAGCCATCCAGTAGCACCTTGTGTCTTCATCTTCTCAGCTAACATAGCTGCATACTTTGTAGGATGCAACATTATGAAAGCTGCACCAAAACAAGCTGAGAATGTTGCTGTTGGCTCCTTGATGCCGTCCTCTGTGCCAGCAACCTATATATGTTCACATCTTTGGTTATGGTTTTGAAGTTTATGGAGATTGATCCCAGAAGAGAAATAAACACTTTTCTTAAGACATACCAGAGCAGTGTAACCACTAATGAAGTGGTACATGGTTTGTGCCAGATTCAGCTTGCTCACAGGTGGGAGAACACCAAAGGCATCACAAGCCAGAAGTATCACATTCTTCGGGTGTGGACCAACACAAGGTATTTTCGCGTTTGGAATGAACTCAATCGGGTACGCAGCACGTGTGTTCTCTGCAACCAAGGAGAATCGACGATGATCATTCTGTTAATTGTAAGGAAGAAGAGAAACGAAATATAAAAACACTTGTGTTTACCAGTAACAGATTTATCAGAATAATCCACTTCTCTGGTGTGCTCATCAAACACAACATTTTCCAAAACTGCAACGAGATCAGAACACTATTGTTATAACACTGATTTGATTTTTTTTTCTTTCTAAAAACAATTCTTATATCAGTCTTTTTACCTGTTCCAAACTTGATAGCGTTCCAGATATCAGGCTCCTTCTCCCTTGAAAGATCAACACACTTAGCATAGCATCCACCCTCAATGTTCGAAACACCAGTCTCAGTCCAACAATGCTCATCATCTCCAATGAGGTACCTGTTGTGATCAGTAGACAGCGTTGTCTTCCCGGTACCTGAAATCAACATTCATAGAAAAACCGAAAAAACAACCATCAATCTCAATTCACATGCTCATTACAATAAAGAATCAAGCAGTTTTTCAAGTTATCAATTCAGGGGTAATTGTGTTGTTATCATTTGACTTATCTTTCCCTTCATCATCATCACCAAAACATGGTGTTTGGTGATGACACTACTATACCTGAAAGTCCAAAGAAGAGAGCAACATCTCCATTTTTTCCCATATTGCATCCAGAATGAAGGGAGAGAATGCGACGCTTAGGCATAAGGTAATGCATCACACTGAAAAGACCCTTCTTCATTTCCCCGGCATACTGAGTGCCGAGTATAACCATTTCCCTCCTACCAAGATTTAAGTCTACGCTAGTGGACGATGTCATGTAATGAGTGTAACGGTTACACGGAAACTGTCCAGCATTGTATATAGTGAAGTCCGGAGTACCGAAGCTCTCAAGCTCCTCCGGAGTTGGTCGGATACACCTGCCACCCTCACCCGTTATCGAATTTGTTTGCTAATATATTCACCATTTGTTGTGTTTTCACCCAAACCCAGAGGGACAATAATGTTTTGATATCGTGACAGAATATTCAAGGAGACTTATCTGGGAAATGGTAGAATGCAATGATGGTTTTACTTACATGTTGTGCATAAACAGTGAATGATAAGCTCTAGCTGAGACAATCCTGACTTTGATTCTGTTCTCCGGATCCCAGTTTAAGAACTGATCATTGACAAAGACCTAAAACCCCAACAAGAAGAGCAAATTCATTCATTTAGATCAAAATTCTAAAGGTTACAATACACTCAGAACATTGATTCGAGTTTGCAAATTCGCACCTTTTCCAAGGAGTTCAAGTAATCAACCGCTCTTTCTCTGTTCACCATGAAGGTATGTTCATCCATTTCGATATTCGGCGAACCCCTAAATCAAAATTAAAACCAAAATCAATAAACGCAAAATTCCACCTATCACAAGAGAAAATCGAGATCGGATACTCACTTTCCCCACCACAGCTCGTCCTCTGTCGTCTCATCTCTAACGACACGCTTATCCCTCGGAGCTCGACCAGTCTTCGCACCCGAAAGCGTCGCCAACGCTCCATTGGAAGTGATAAACGAACCTTTCTCGTACTTGATAGCCTGCTCATAGAGCTCTACAGCAAGAAATCGGAAATCATCTATCAATTCATCTGGAAAATTTTGATAAAACCGGATCGGATTTAGGGGTTTTCACCTGCAGGAGATAGGTTGTAGAGGACGTGGGTAAACTTCAAGGAGCTATCACTGACGGCGCCTAAGGCCGGAGAGAAGATAGAGTGATGCTGGCCGTGTGCGTACGCCGGAGTAGTCGAACCGTCGGCCTTCTTCTCCGCCGGATCTCCTCTCACCACCTTCGGTCCGGAGTCTCTCGTCAACGACGCCAATGATGCACTGTTTCACCCATCAATTTAAATCCACGTGTCACTTTATACCACGTGTCATGTTCATTAATTATTTAATCGGGTAATAGTCACTATGGCGCATTTAATTCTCTTTGAATTACTAAAAGCCTTTTTTTTTTTCGAATCTAAAAGCCTTTTTTAAAAATAAAATAACACATATTGTGCAAGAAAAAATGGAAGAAAAGAGTAATTGAAGATTTTCAAGTTTTGTGCTTTACGTTATAAATTTTTGATAAATGAAATATATAAAAAAAAACTAGCTAAAAGACAATTATATAAAAAAAAAGATAACAAAACTCCTGATATTGTTCTTCTTCTTTATTATGAAAACGATCGACACGAAAACGCAATATCTTCCTTAATTCGCTATAAAATATTTTATAGAAAGGTTTGTGAAAAAAAACAGAACATATTTATAGAGATTATTTACGTATAAACAATCTATACGAATAAACCTAAGTTATATACGGACCTGATAGACTGAAGCTGAATCTTCTGGCGCTCCTCCTCGGAGACGGCGGCGAAAGCGGCGGCGCCGCTTTGGTTAATAGGTGTGGTCGGAGCAGAACGCTTCTTCTGCAAGGAGTGAAGCTCATCGATCGTCGTGGCCTTCACCGTCGGCACACTGTCGTCGTGGCATATTCCGTTACCCCTCTTCGCTCCCGTCGTAATCTTCGGCATCGCTGGTCCTTTCGGGAAGCTAAATCCTCCGTCACCGTTAGAATTTCCGTTACCGGCCGACATCTTTTCCCGTTTCCTGCAACAACATACACAAAAATTAACTCCATAATTACACTCATGGTTAGTCAATTTAGACACTGAAGTTGCAATCCCCGACGACGTTAATTTTTACCGGAGGAAGAGAGATCACGAAGAAGATCGGACTGAGAAAGAGAAAGTGATTAATGATCGGAAGAGAAGATCATTTAAAGTTTTATGGGAAAATGAAGAGAAGTGGACGAGAAAATGATGCCAAGTGAAAGAGAAGCGAAAGTGGGCTTTTTAAAGGTTAGATTTTTTAAACCATGGTTAGAATGTAACCGGGAGTGATGGTTAAAAGAGTTAGCTATAGTTAAGATCTATCCTAGGAGCAGGAGGAGCCCATTATTATTTTTTAGTATTTTGTTTGCTCTTCTTTACTTCATAACCGCTGGTCTGATAAAGATGACTATACCATTTATTATGGGTCCCACGCGATAATGTAAGATAATTTATTTTTTCTTTATATATAATGATTTTTATAGTATTTTTTATATAATATTTGTAAAGTATTTTTTTATATAATATTTATGTGAAATTCTACGTGAATTTTGTTTGAAAAAACTCGATAGCTCTGCCACTGCTACCCCTACGGTTGAAATCCACATAGTTGGTATGAAATTCAACTTTTGGACATCGCCCATAAGATTTGACTTTTTTACTAGTAGTACACTAAACTCAATTTAAAAAAAATATTTATCAAAAATAGAGTAGATGGGAAATAAACCCTTAAGAAAATTTAAAAAAAAACGTGTAATAAGAAAGCAACTTGCGGTTTTATTCAACTTGTTTTTGAAAATAATTCGGTAAACGATTTTACGATTTGATAGTTATGTCACGTTGTTGTGCAATTTGAAAGTTTAACACTATATGAATTTATTTTAATGGTATTTTAGTTCTTTCTTTTCTTTTAGTTGTTTTACATTGTATTTTCTATATAGTTTTTTCGCAGTTGTATTATATTTATTTATCAATTGGACCATTCATTTTATTCACCTTGCCATGATTTGTTTTGTTAGTCTAATCAACTTAATATTTTGGGGCAGATTTATGTAACGTGAATTGACTTTAGAAGATGACAAAAAACACAGGTAACTTGTAGATTTGGGCTCAATAAAACTATTGATTCATGTTTATTGAATCCCATTATTTACGGTAAAATGATCGATTATATATATATAGTCAACTCGTTTCATGACTTTCGAAATATTTTATATTTTAATTGACATCAACCAAATTGAAAGAGAACTAATCATATTTTTTTCTTCCAAATACAGTAGTAATATATAGTTTCGACTTGTAAATATTGTCTATAATGAATGATGTTGAAATTCGCTTGGTCGTTTAGGGGAATATCGAAAACGATAGACACAGCCCGTCCGATTGTATTTTAGGAGATGGGCACGCATCTCAAAGCAAGTGGATTCGTGAGAGGACACGCAAGTTTGAAAACACGTATATATACGAATACTAATTTATGATGATCATATTCACACACTATATATATGAATCCGGAAAATACTACAAGGAACGTTATATATGATTTATTACGAGTATGATGATTGTTATTCACAATTACAAGTACCTTCGTCACGTGTGGTCTTGGAATTTTATTGTTTATGTTAAATCACTCGACTGCATAATCAATTTATCAGTAATAATTATATAGTCCACAGCTTTCTGAGCCCAAAAGGTAAAAGGAGGGGAGAGTAATTTTATCAGAGACGCTGCAATTTGCATGCAAGCATGGGCGCAGTATAACGAGGACAAAATAATAAAACAATAACAAAAAGCTAGAGGGGCAAGAATCTGCGGTTCGGATTTTTGTTTTAAAATAAAATCTTGTACTAATTAAATTTGTATTAATTGTGAAATGAAAAAATGTGTATGTAATTGACAATTGTCATAAAGCATGCCATGCACTACGTACGTACTATCACAATGTCACACGGGATTTGCATTTTTATGACAAAGATGTTTTTATAGCAACTCATTAACAATAAAAAATATGCATAGATGGTATACATTTTTACCTTACCAAATCTATCCGGTTAAATCCCAATATTATGGGATCTAAATTCGAAAGACAAAGAAAATTTATATATTTATACACATACATGTTTGTGATAGACGACTGATCCAGAGAAATCTATGTGTGATATTGATTTTCTAGAATTCATACAAGGCTAGTCCTGTAAATTGTGGATTAATTTGTGATTAATCGTCTAAAGAACAAAAATAATAGATTTGGAGAAATTAACCTATACTTTACACTATTACCCCTATGTAAACTGGACCGGAAACTCATATCATAACTATTTTTAATACCTAAGAAATTAGTCCGATTCAACTTTAATACAGTTTGGACCCAATCGGGTTGATGGACCTTAATCACCAGAATGTCTCTAAGGTTTACGAGTTTTGAAAAATCAAAAGGATATGGAAAAAAAGATGAGCAAAATTAAAGTCTTTCGATGAAATTTAGCTTATGGGGAGAGATAAAATAAAATAAATAGAAAGTCTTTCGTTGGCACATGTATTATCGCGATGGAGAGAGATCACAATTCACAACTCACGCGAGAGTCCCATGAAAATTTCATGACATTTTCTCGGTTGTCGGTCTTGGCCGTGACCGATAGATGTTCACATCAATGACCCAATTTTTTTATTTTTTTTTTTCTAAAAAAGAAGAAGAAAAAGATAATAATAATTTGAGAAAATAATCTATCAACTGATAAAGCTATATATTCTGTCAACTTTTGAAAGAGTATAATGTTGATCGTTACCACAGTAAAAAGAGAGTATAAGTTTGGTAACTACGAAGACTTATCATTTCAAACCTGTTTTATATTTAGACCACACAATTTCTACGGACAGCCCATTCTAAACAATACCATATTAGGGATTAGTTCTATTTAAACCACGAGTAGAGACCTAAAAGATAAAGAGTTCAATAGTTTTAATTTCTCCTCTTGTTCATTGAATATCTTCATGAATCTTGAAATAGACTTGTTAATGGAATCCAACGCTGTAGCCTGTAGGGAGTGGTTAGATCCCCACTAAGCATCCATGGCTGAATGGTTAAAGCGCCCAACTCAGGACCATATAATCCTGTTACATGAAATGCGCCAAAACCAGTAGTATTAATATGTATCTACTCTCAATTTCACTTTTAATTATTTACTGGTTCTTTCTCATATTAATTCCATTATAGATTCCAATTTTGTCTCGTTGTGGGGGAGGCTAATTCACTCTTCCCTCTTTTTCTTTTCTCGGATATCTCAATTTCACAGTCCACAAAAAGAGTTTTCTACTGATGTCATAATTAAACGCATTATTTGTTCCTGACTTTTTAGGGGTTGCTCGTATTTTTAATTATATATTTTTAACAGAAAAAATTAATCTCACAAAATAAAATTTAGTATTATGTTTTTATTTTAAAAACAAGGTATATTTCGGTAGGAGTAAGAAAATTATAATTTGATTAAAAGCTAATAAAAAAATATTTGTATTTAATCAAATAGTTTTGATATTTTCTTACAGTCGAGGATAGCCCTGGGCATTAAAACCGAAATCGAAAATCGGAACCGGAACCGACCCGAAATTATCAGTTCGGTTCGGTTCCGGTTCTAGCCAAAATACCCATTGGATTTTGTATTGAAGATCTATGGATATCGGTTCGGTTCCGGGTAATACCCGGAACCGAAATTACTAACCGAATATCCGAACATATATATACAAATATGCAATTACAGATTTCGGGTATGTTCTTTACATTTCGAGTATTTTTATTTTTTACATTTCGGGTACTGGATACCCGAACATATATATACAAATTTTTATTTTTTACATTTCGGTTCCGGGTATTTTTATATTTCGGGTATTTTTTTTACATTTTGTTTTTTACATTTCGGGTATGTTCTTTACATTTCGGGTACTGGATACCCGAACCGTTTGAGAACCGAAACTTTTCGGGTATAATATAAGTATTTTGGGTACTGGATACCCGACCCGTTTGAGAACCGAAACTTTTCGGGTATTTTACGGTTCTTAGTCTTCTATACTCGAACCGAACCGGAACCAATTGGTACCGAACTCCATATCCGAAATACCTAGAACCGAACCGAATACCTGAATGGCCATGCCTAGTCGAGGACATACATTTTTGCATGCTTTGATTTTTCAATTATGTGAGAAGTTTCCCATAGTTTTTTTTTTTTTTTGTCAACAGCCTTGATACCTAGCCCTAATCGGTGAACCAAATCGGGGGTATCGAGTTTACATACGTAAAATCTGATGGGTAGACTCGAGCACCTCGTGCTAACTTGTCTGCCACTGTGTTGCTCGTGCGTGGGATTTGTGTGATAGAGAAATAGGTGAAAACCACCTTGCTCCTCTTGAACTCCTCCAACTCTAACGTAAATGCCGGCCACTCTTTCGGTGTAGACACCATCTTCACCAACTCTGAGCAGTCTGTAGCAAAGGCTATCGCCGTCTTGTGGTTTGCAATCATGCAATGCATCGCCCAGATGAGCGCTTCCAATTCCACGTGTAGCGGGGATAGGCTTCTTCGAAGATTACGGGACCCCATAATCTTTTCTTCACATCCCTCCTGAGAAAAAAACCATCCTAAACCAGAAAATTTATCCCTTTCCTTCCATGACCCGTCAATATAGCAGGTGAGGCCGTTATATTCATTTTGTCTAGTTGTTCATTATATTTATTCATAAAATTAACATTAATCTTTGTTTCAAAAATTAAAAATATTCGATGAAATTTAGCTTATGGGAATACACACTTTAATTCGATGAAATTAACATTAATCTTTGTCTCAAAACCAATCGATTATGAAAATCAGAATTTAGTTACTAAAAAAAGTTGCAATTATTTGACTCGGACGCTATGTAAATTGTTATGTTCGTACATATTTTTTTGTTCTTCTAATTTTCGTGACTTTTTTAAACCTTACACCTATATTCTTATAAATAAAAAAATATATACCAACATTACTCTAAAACAATTTTGTCAAAAAACATTACTCTAAAATAATTAATATTATTATTCACAGCTGAGTCCTAGTCCAACATTGAAATAGATAATGGGCCTTTTAGTTCAGGAGACCCGTTAAGGTGGAATCGTCTGTCATATGGTCCACACTAAAGCAAAACATCGTATGAATCCAACGGCTGAGATTCATTCATTACTAACAAGGATAATCTGAAGTAGATGAGAAATAAGAAAAGGAAGGAAAACAAAGAAATCTGGGTTTGACTCCCTACTTTTGTTCATCCGTGGAGAAGGCGAAAGTGGTTTTAATTTGATCCACCAACTTCATCGATCCTTCTGATTTCGCCAAGGTAAGCCGGAATCTAGCTAGTTGAATACTCAATTCGGAGAATCTGTCATCAATGTCGGTAGTATTTAGCTTTTCGCGGACTAGGGTTTGCTTGAGTTTATGTTACTAATCGATCAGTTCGTCAAATTAGGAAAAGGAATCGAACCGATCTAGGAGAAAATGGGAGGAGCTGAGCATGGACATGGACATGGAGAAGGTGGCGATTTCAGAGCCAAAGTTTGGAGCATGTCTGGTGGGCCTTACTGTAGGCCCAAGCATTGGCGCCGGAACACCGCCATTGCTATGTTTGGAGTTTTCCTTGTCTGCATCCCCATCGCCATGAAGTCTGCTGAGCTCGAGGTTATACTTCATTTCTTTACTCAATGGTTGGAATTTGATCCTTTGAAAGTATTTTTTTTTCTTGCTTCCCTCAAATCTTGCAGTGTGTTCTTTGGTCTGTGTTTGTCATTAGTGTTAGGTATGTGGAAATAGATTTGATTGAGGCAACCAACCCTTGTATTATCTTTAGATAAACTTATGTAGCCTATTACTGCTGTCCAAGTGCTGCAAATTTGATGTTTCTGGCCATATATTAGTGTATTTCATGAATTCCTTTCCATTGCCAATAATTCTTTGGCCATCAAAGTGTCTGTGACGATAGAACATTCACCAAATGGGAACCTATTCGTGATGTTTGTCTCTGACCTGATTTAGGTTTGCAACCTTTGAATCTATTGAGCTCTGCAAACCTTTTATAGCTTTATGTTGTATGTTTGTGTATAGCACTAGGAGATTTTGTTGCTAATTTTTCTGGTCTGCCTGGTTCTTTGTTCTTCTGCAACTTAAGTGTGCACCAAAAATGGTCTGGTCTAAAGAGTGGTTTGGAGGCAAATGATTGAGAACTTGCATTGCTTTTAGTCTTCAGATACTGATGCTTGAAATCTTTGTGACAAAATTCCAGCACTTGACTTGTTTGTTATATTGCGTGTATCTCCATGCTACTCTATAGTTTCTACTTTCTTGTTTGATGATCACGATTTGATCAAAAGCCTTGTTTGATGATCACGATTTGATCAAAAGCCTTGTTTTTGATTTCAGCAAAGGCCACACATGCCGGTACGCCCAATACCTTCACAGATATGGTGCAAGAACTTTGGAACCAAGGACGATTACGAAAAGGAGCATTAAATTTATAAAGCTTTTCATTTTCTTAGTACTGTGACCATAATAATGTCTTTGCCTTGCCCATGTAGAGAACTCATGGCATCTTCCCAAATCAAGAAAGTTTCATGTTTTTTTTTTATACGAGTAAGAAAATATGATTTGATCAAAAGCAAAACAAAATATAATTTTATTGTTTTGACGATATTCTTACGTTCGATTACTAAAACAAAATAGAACTCATGGCATCTTCCCTTCGTTTTCTATCTCTACAACAAGCACTTCATAATATCATATAGTGGGTTTTTTTCATTAAAAACTTACTTTTTGTTTCAACTTTCAATGTAGAATACACAAATTTTTGGTGACTTTAATTAACATTTCAAAAAAGACAACACTAATTAGAAAAAAAAAACATTATTACCAGCATTTGGGCCTTCTCTTCCCATTTTGGTTCCAAATATCGTAGAGCAGGAATCATCTATCATCTGCTCCACACTTAGAACTAAACTGTCGATCAATCCAACGGCTGAGATTAATTATTGAGCAATAACATTGCACGTGATCGTTTCTTGTAAGTCGTAGAGATAATCTGAGAAAAATAAGAAGAACATCCGAAAAAACAAATTAATAACCAAAATAAAGAAAAATCAGGAAATCTGGTTTTCCTCTTTTGTTCCTGAGAAGCGAAGGCGGTTCTACTTTGATCCACCAACTTCTTCTTCCACCTCTCGATTTCAGGTTCGATTTTCCTTTTGTAAGTGGTATGTATAGTCTTTGATTCACCGGTGATTCCTTTTGCTTCGTTTTCTGGATGGTCGCGACGCGATGTTACTCGATTTTCTCTTGATAGATTCCTGTTTCGAGGAATTGAAGGAGATCTTTGTTTTTTTCTTCGAAATTCTGGAATCATTTGTCTGATCTGTTTTTTTGTTCTTCCTCCGGAATCATTTGATCGATCCTTTAGTATCGTGTTACGCGGACTTGGAATCAAGTTTAGATTGGATTTGAATCAAGTTTAGATTGGATTTGAATCATTTAGATACTTGCAGATCCGATTTTTGTAGTCTTGATGTTTCTTTAAGTTAGCTGCGATGAAGAATCTGATATTTACTTACATTTCATTACAAGAACTGACTAATTTTGGTCGAAATTGATGATCTTTCCTGGCTGAGACTAAGGAATTTGACCTGGAAGATTCACTTGAATCTTTGTTACTCAGGTACAATTTCACCGACTGGTTATCTGAGAATGGAGCTAAAGAGCATTAAGGATGCGTTTGATCGTGTTGCAACCAAGCAGAAACTCTCTTATAGCAAAACACATGAGATTGTTCAGATGCTGTCTCAAGAAATTGAGAAGGCTCTGAGCATAATACAGGAGCCACCTCCATATCTTGATCATAGATCTATCCTTGCTGATGTTAAGAAAATGTTCATGGAGACTGCTCCAGTCAATCAACTTGAAGCCGCTGAGAAAGAACTAAACGTGGCTCTGACCAAGTACCCGAAAGTTCTGGAGAAACATCTGAATTCCGACATATCAAAGGCTTACGGAAACAATGTCGAGTTCGATACCCATATCGTGAACCAGATAATCGCCAACTTTTTCTACCGTCAAGGATTGTTCGAAATTGGTGACTGTTTCGTTGCTGAAACTGGTGAATCTGAATGTTCCACTAGACAATCTTTCATGGAAATGTATCAGATACTAGAAGCCATGAAGGTGCGAGATCTTGAACCAGCTCTTAACTGGGCAGTCTCAAACTCAGACAAACTCAAGCAAGCAAGGTCTGATCTCGAGTTGAAGCTTCGCAGCTTACACTTCCTGGAAATAGCTGAAGGCAAAAACTCCCAAGAAGCTATCAACTACGCGAGAAAACATATCGCCATATTTGCAGATAGCCTTCCAGAAACCCAGAAGCTCGTGTGTTCTCTCTTATGGAATAGGAATCTCGTTAAATCACCTTACTCCGAGTTTCTCTCTCCCGCTCTGTGGAACAATGCAATCAAAGAGCTAACCCGACAATACTGCAACCTACTCGGTGAATCATCTGAAAGCCCGTTGAGTATAACGATAACAGCGGGCACACAAACTTTGCCGGTACTATTGAAATACATGAACGTGATGGCGAATAAGATTCTTGATTGGCAGAATATGGAACAACTTCCTGTAGCTGTGGAACTATCCGAGGAGTATCAGTTCCATTCGGTGTTTGTCTGTCCCGTCTCTAAGGAACAGTCAAGTGATGATAATCCTCCGATGATGATGTCTTGTGGACATGTGCTTTGCAAGCAGACTATCAACAAAATGTCGAAGAATGGCTCCAAGTCGTCTTTCAAGTGTCCTTATTGCCCGACCGATGTAGACATCTCAAGGTGTAGGCAGTTGCACTTTTGAAACGAAGCAACGTATGACTGGAATATTGGAACTAAGTTCTGGCCGGTGATAATCTGTTTCAGAATGTAAACTGTGTTTTTGTTTTGATGAAGATGTTAAAAATGGTGGGTTTTTGTGTACAAAATTATCAGGGAAGTTTTAGATAATCGGACATCCCATAAAAAACTGTTTGTGTTGCTGCTTGTTTGTTTAACTTTCTGAATATAGAAATTCTTTACATTTCCGAAATTAGTTTGGATCCAATATACAGTATCACTATTTCGTACTAGTTTTTACTCTTCAACTAATCCTTTTGGCTTTAGATAGTCTAGGTAATTACCCGCTCTATAGGCTTATGGGACTTTTATATNCATAGATGCTGAGATGGCGAAAGCAGAAGAGAGAAATTTTTTCTATATATATATATATATATATATATATATTATTTTACTGATTAAATATTATGTTTTATTTGATAAACGTGTTTTCAAAATTTTTTTAAATTATTTTTTATATTAATATTTTATAATATACATAATTCTCGTTGATTTTCAAAGAACACCGTGAATCAAAATTTTGTTAACTTTAAGATTTGAGTGAACATATTTCTATCATTTTTTTACATCATTATCAATTCCTTTAGTATTGATTTGGTATTGAATTTATCATATAATAAATTTCATTAAAGCAAAAAAAAAAACAAAAGATCAAGTTGAATTGGTATGAAGGAGAATTTAGCTAGAGAGTCAATGTATGCCATTCATTATTGGATTTGAGTGGAGCACACCTATCTAATATCTATCCAATTTAAACGTACCAAAAAACAACGGAGCACTTGGCCATTTTTTCATCTTCACTTTGACTGATTGACTAGAGTGTTATTGGTAGTTAATGGGGAACACAATTGTGAAATTATAATGGGGAACATAATAGAGGCACAAAAGGTGGGAATAAAAGTGAAAAGGTGAGGAGACTATCATCGTGACATTTGTTCAATGTACAAAGTACATGAGACAAAAGCAATCACCAATTCCGCCGTTACAAAAGAAAACAAAAAAAGAAGAATAAATATGTTACCCCAACCCAACATCGTTATTTTTTATTTTTAACCAAATTGCTAAATAATGTCTATGTGGACTTCCTCCACTCGGATTCGAGTCATTTTAGCTACAATGGATTTAATATGACTTTTTCTGGCCTATGGAGATTAGTCGGATATATAGCAAGCTCCGGATTACTCCATTTTTTTTTGAAATTATCATCGACCACCCACAAATTAAATACGTCCACATATATCCAAAACTAATTTGAGTAATTTTCATACATTTTTAAATACCCATTGTGATTTTACTGAATATCGTATACAATTTGATAATTCCATAACTTTAAAAAAAAAAAAAACTTGATCTTTATATTTTTGGTTTGTTTTTGGTGTAATTGATCTTCATATTTTGTTGCATATACCATTCTATTTCTTTGTATCACGTCATTACAAAACTTCTTTTAATAAATAGAGAAGCCAAAAAAAAAAAAAATAGAAACTAGAATCTAGCATTTTCGAAGCCATGGAGATCACTGACTCTATTCATATGCTTCCTCATGATGGCCACTTTGGCCAATCTTTCAGCCGCTCTCCATGCCGAAGTCGGAGTAAGCGGCTCCGTCTTCTGAGCTATTGGCTCTTGGCTCTTCACCGCCACGTGTCTAGCTCTCATGCGTTTCAAATCTGCCAGCTCAGCGTCCAAACCACGTAAGCACGCGTCGCCGGAATTCAAGCCGTATTGCACCAACAAGACTCGAGCTGACGTCAGCATTCGCTCAGCTCCCGAGTAATCATTGGCATCGATTAGCCGCCGAGACTCTCCCACGGCTCGTGTGCTGACGTGGAGATTTCTGAGCCTTGCGACGCTCGTGTTAGATGATCTAACGGCGATAGGACGCGGTATCAGAAGCGCTACATCTCCTGGGTTTCTTATTTCCTGAGTTGAAGGGTCCACGTGGCGAGATCGGACGGTCACGATTCTGTGGGATCCACCAGACGAAGAAGATGCAGGTGATTTTAGTTCCACCAACACTTGTCTTTCTTCATCCCCGTACATGTCACCCAACCGAATCAATCCGGATCCAAGCCAAAGTGGTCGACCCGATAGTGAGTAAACCGACGTAATCTCTCCTTGACCCGACCCGGAAACCAATCCGAGTTGTAAAGTAAGATCCTGAACGGATAAACTCAACAAACCTTTAATGCGTTTGGCAAACGCGTCCTGGGGGAGAACGTGGTTACACGCGCCGACATAAATAGTGTGCGTTGGGATTTCCGAGTGAGAGACGCGCGTGGACGACACGCAATCGGAGTGTGTCAATTGGGCTTGATGGGCCGCCGAGTTTCTATTACGGTCCGTTAGGACGAAGATGGTGGTGAAAAGATTTTTCTCCCGGCGATCTTCGATCACTTTAGCCGCCTTTTTAACCGCATCGTTCACGCTCATTCCGTCGCCGTCACCGGCGATATCGTCCACGATCCGACGAGCTACTCTCCTTCCATTCGCCGTCATCCTTCGTAACGGCGATAATCGCTTCGAGCTCGACGAGAGCGAGACCATCGACAAACGATCCGTCTCTCGCAGAGACGATATCACCAGCCTCATTGCTCGCTTCACCATTTCAATCTTGCTTCCGCTAACGTCTAGAACAGTAACTAGATCCACCGGCGATCTACGAGCCGTTGGCGATTTGATTTTCATCACCACCGAGTACGTCTCGTTACCTCTTCCAACCGCCACAATTGCCGCCTCCGAAGACAGCTTGACGTCCACGTGTGCCGAAACGGAGCCCGTTAAGAGTTTCTTCGCCGTTAACGGTGACGGAGTGTTAACGAAAAACCCTTTGAAACCGCCGTTATCTTCTTCTTCCTCGTCGTGGTCGTGGTCGTTTTCATCTGATTCCAGTATGGTGTTGAAACCGGCAGGCGAGATTGGAGAGGAGATCAAAGGCTCGTCGTCGTTGTAGACTCTCAAGGATTTGTTGCTCTTTGATTCTCGGATCCTGGAATCGGAATCGGATCCGGATTTTGGGGATTTCTGAGTATCCAAGTCGTGGAGAGATGAAGAGAGAGACAGAGGAAGCAACGCAGTCTCTCTCCACGAGGCACCGCAAACAGGGCAGGCGGCGAGTAGATTCCGATCACCGGCGCGTGAAGCCACGCACGGGAAATGAAAAGTGTGCGAACACTCCGCCGTGAAAATCGCCATTCCTCTTCCTGCTTTCGCGCTCTGTAAGCAAATTCCACATCTACTGCTACTCTGCTCAAAACATACACACACAGAAACAATAAACAAAAAGTTCTCATTTTGAAAAATCTGACTTTGTTGTTGCGATTTCGATTCGATACTTACTTTGTTGAAACAGAGTTTTGATTTGAGGAGAGAGAAGCTCGCCGGAGAATTCGGTGACGAAGGGGTAGAAGAAGAAACGCTGTGAAGAGAGAGATGGCTTTTGTTTCTCCTTGGCGTCGTCGCCGCAGGAGTTACGTCGCCGGAAATTCTGCACTGAAGATTGGGACTAGCAGGAAGAGACGGCGAGGGAGTGGCCAAGGCCGTAGCAGTCCAACTCTGACAACGAAGGCTAGATCCAACTGAATCGGGTCGGGTCTCAGACCTTGGAGTAGACGGGTTAGAGAAAAACCCGAATCTTGAAGTGTGTATTTGACGATGAGGTGAATCATCAACTCTATCGTCTATCTTTTTATGTTTGGAAGTCCAAAAGGTTCTTCTCAAACCATTCATCATCTTCAACTTTCTTTTTCTTCTTTAGTGAGTGAAACTTTTCTGAGAGGAAACGAAACGTTTAGAGAATTTTAATGTAAAACGATGAAGATTGAACACACTTAAGACAGAGAGTGGAGTGGGGGGGGGGAGAGATAAAGAACAGGAGAAAATGGTGGGGTTGATTGAGTTTTTTAAAAAGCGGCCTCCTTTTTTTCATAATAATCAAGAATAGTGAAGATTGATTTTTGGGATTATCAAAATATATTTTATTTCCAATATGACCTTTAAAAAGCTGTAAATTTTGTTTAAAAGTTACTGTTTGGCTTTGGTCTTCGTCTAACGTTCTTGGCTAGAGACTGACTCGAGTAGATCCGTCGGCATTTCCCGAGGAGTAAATATTTTTTTTAAAAACACCCTACTCCTACTCCTACGAGTCTACGAATGTAATTCTTGATCCGAATAATTAGGGGAAAACGGCCGATTCTTACCCGAACTATTCCAAATGGTGCAGATTCGTACCTGACAAATTTAAGTGTCAAATTTCATACACAGACTCTTCAAAATTTGAATATTCATACCTGGACTATTTTTTTTTTGGCGAAAACAAACATTGACCAACTTTCCGTTAGTCAACCCCGTAACACCGTTAACGGTGAGAACTTTCGTGCCACGTATGCTGCCCCGTTGTCACTGAAGATAAAACGACGTCGTTTTGATTTTTAAATTTTGTGAAAACAATTGGGCTAAAAAAATTGGGCCTCAAAGACCAAAGGAATATCCATGTATCACACCCGACCCGAATCTCGCCTCCGCCGTCTACGTACCTCCCTTACTACGCCGGTATCGATTCTCTCTGTTACCTCTACGGATCCAACGTGAACTCCAGCGCAGATCACGGGTCTGATCTTCTCGAGTTTCTGACCCAAGACTCGCCTGAGATCTGGTCTCGCCGCTCGGGTCACGACCATTTCCTCGTCATGGCTCGACCTGCTTGGGATTTCTCTCAGCCGTTGACCCTCCGATTTGGGGAACTTCGTTTCTCGAACGACCCAAATTCTTCAATCACACCGCGTTAACGCTCGAATCGCGTTTCTGGTCGTGGCAAGAGCAAGCGGTTCCTTATCCGACGTCGTTTCACCCACACAGCTTGCTTCGTCATTTTGTTTATGGATTCAATTGAACGTCTGGAGATGGAGGCGAGTTATTGGATTCGTTCGGTGGAGCCGGTGGTGTTTCTGAATCCGCCGGTGGAGGAGGAGAAGGGGATTTAGTTGAGAAGGAGAAATCAAATTCTTCTTCCGCTTTGATTTTAGATTCCATAAATCAACACTCAAAATTTGATCCCTAAAACCCAGAAGTTTCAATTTCGTCTGATAAACGAAGAACACAATTATATGTCTCCTCCAAAATCCTTTATGGGAACTTCCCAGAAACAATTGAATTGAATAAAAAATATCAAACAACATTCCGATCCGATTCATGAGACCGATGTTACAATCGTCGTTTTGCTTGCAACTGCCAGGAGACACTCTGACACGGAAGGCAACGTTCGACGGAATCATCGCCGGATGCATCGATGGAATCATCGCCGGAATCATCGCCGGATGCATCCCGGTGTTCTTCGAAGACCAAACGTTTGAGGCCCAAATTTTTTTTTTTAAACCCAAATTGAATTTCCTTTGGTCTTTGAGGCTCATTTTTCACAAATTTTAAAAAACAAAACGACGTCGTTTTATCTTCCAGTGACAACGGGGCAGCATACGTGGCACGGGAGTTCTCACCGTTAATGGTGTTACAGAATTGACTAACGGAAAGTTGGTCAATGTTTGTTTTCGCCAAAAAAAGAATAGTCCATGTATGAATATTCAAATTTTGAAGAGTCTGGGTATGAAATTGGACACTTAAATTTGTCAGATACGAATCTGCACCATTTGGAATAGTCCGGGTATGAATCAGCCGTTTTGCCGAATAATTAGTGTTACTCCGATTTAATATGTTTGATGCCACTGTTATAACATAACCTATGGTTGATGGCTTGATGCTACTGTTGTAATATCATCTAAGTGTTCTAGTTAAAATATTGAATATATGAGATAAAAGTTTACGGCCTGGGCATAAAACCCGACCCGGCCGGACCCGAACCGACCCGACCCGAAAAACACGGTTCGGTTCGGGTTCGGTTCTTCGAAATAACCCGAACGGTTCCATTTCAAATTTGATTCGGGTCGGGTTTTACCCGAGACCCGTTCGGGTACCCGATAAACCCGAAAACATTTTATGTTCGAGATTTTTTTCTGGTTTTTCGGGTTTTTTATTCGAGTTTTTTTTGGGGTTTTCAGGTTTTTTCGGATTTTTGGTTTTTTTTTCGGGTTTTCGGGTTTTTTCGGGTTTTTCATATTATTTTTTTCGATTTTTTCGGATTTTTTTCGTGTTTTTTCGGGTTTTCGGGTAAAACCATATCCGAAATTTATTTCGGGTCCTTTTCGGGTCTAATTTAAAATCAAGGACCCGATCCGAACCCGAAAGGACCCGATCCGAACCGAACCGAAATTTTCCCGAGACCAGAATGGGTCCATTTTCCGGAACCCGAATGGACCCGAAACCCGAAAATCCGACCCGACCCGACCCGAGGACCTGAATGCCCAGGCCTAGTTTACGCAGTCAAATATAATTTTGAATCAATTTATTATTCTGTTGCTATTCACAGCCTGTGGAATTAAATGTGATCAGTAAAAAAGATAACGAAGCATCATAAATGAATGGAGAAGATGATCTTTGTTCAGAGACGCCTAGCAGCCTATTACTGAGTATGTGTGTACTCTCCAGTTGAAATTTGTTGTATTGAGTCGGTCCATTTTTATCGTTATGCTTCTCATTTATTACTTTTATCACTTTTTTTTTGTTTCTTTTCACTTCTTCTTACACATGTTTTATTACAGCTTTTGAACGTACAGCATCGCATGCACTGATTCACACATATATGTGTATTTGGCTCCTTCACATGTATATATTGTCTACTGTGTAAACGTTGAACTCAATGGTTTCTTTTTTACTTGATAATATAATGATATATTATTGTACTTGATATAACCATGTATCTATTTCTTTTAACGAAGATCAAATTTTTAGTCGCCACAATGGGTATTCGAAGCCGAAATATATGAAATACAATTATATATCCAAAAATATTATGTATATTTAGATTTGAAAAAATCAAAATATCCATAATTACAGTTATAAACAGAATATATTAGTTATGTTTAGAACGAATGAACCAAAATACCAGAAATATCCAAAAGTCTTTAATTATATTTGTCAATATTAAACAATTTTTGCAAAATTTAACCAAACTTTATTTAAAATGAACCATTTTTTTAATGTTTGTCGACTATTTAGGATAAACTTCAGGTACACGAAACCAATCCGAATCCGACCCGAAAAATGAAATACTTGAATGGATCCTAGAACTCTAAGACCAAACGCAATAGCTAGGGAAATTGGGTGTTATTAGATCCAATAGGTAGAGAATTATCAAAGGCAAAATGACATGTCATCGGAGGAAGACAAAATTTGCCTAGCATGAAATTCTGACACAATGATGGCGTGACAAGTTATAATTCGTTAGCTGTTTTTTATTTTCTTCTTTTCTTCTTTTCTTTATTTTCTTTATTTTCTTTCTTTTCTTTTTCCCATTTTTCTTAAATGCTAATTTTATCCAATAATTGATCACAATAAAAAAAAATTTTAAACAATTTTTTTTATTTTTGAACATCTATAAATAGAACTTATGTTTATAACATTTGGACACCAAAAAAAATCTCAAGTTTTAACACTCTTTTTATTTCTTCTCCTACATTATCACTCTCTTTGGTGTTTTTTTTTTCAATTTTCAACATCCTTATAAATCCATCTTGCAATTACAATTTTTTACATTATAAAAATTATTTTGTGTGATTATAAATATATGAATAGTATTAGTATTTATAAAATGTATAACATATATAAAATAATAAAAATAAAATAAATAAATATAAAATGAAGTATATATGATGGAATGATGTGGAGGAAAGAAAAAATGAGTTAGAGGAAAGAGAAAATGATTTGCCTTCTTATTGTGGAGTTGAGTGTGAATTAAAAAATTAAAATGATGTAGAAAGAGAATAAAGTGATGTGGAAGAAATATATGATGAGAAATTTGCCTTTCTACTGGAGATGGTCTAATACCGAAATACCCAAAATCTAAAAGAACCGAACCGAACCCGACTCGAAACCCAAATGTCCAGGCCTAAACTGTATATTACATCCAAAATAACATTTACATTTGTATCGCCAATGACAATTACTGTGGTATTGTAGGAGAGGATTTTTTTGAAAGATTAAAAAGTTGAATAACAGGAAGTTTTTTTTTGAAAGATTAAAAAAAAAATAACAGGAAGATTTTAATACGTATATATATATATATAGTTTCATTTGTTAGTTTGTTTGTCGTTGTTTATTGAAAGTAATTTGATAAGTATACACTATAAAGTTCGTATCAACATAAAAAGACAATGAACCAGCAGAAACCACCGTCCAAAAACTTCAATTAGTAGTATTAATTAAATTCACAACGACATGTATAGTTTATTTATCACAGCTCCAAGTTCCAACAAACCTATTACATTAAATTTAAATATATGGACTAATCTCTTTCGATAAAAGGATAATTACCTATGGAATAATAGACCAGATAAATTATGATAATTAGTTTATCACATAAAATTAACCATCTTATACATAATTAGTTTAACAACAAAAAAATCTTATACAATAGTTATTTTTTTTAGCACATTAGTTGAACTTAACAAATCTAAAGCGTCTAGGCGAGCCGCACCAGTGGCCAGAGTGGACATGTAAATAAATTAACGTTTCTTAAACAAAATTTTAGTATAAACTTTTTATTAACTCGTAAATTTTTAAAATATAATACGACATCGTATCATGTAAAGCCAAATTAAGGATGTCAATTAGGGCTAAAGTCCGAGGGTCGGCTCGGCCCGGCCCTGAAAAACAGCAGACTCGGCCCCGAAAAAATCGGGCATTTCGGACTAAGCCCATTTGGGTTAGTGTGTTTTTCGGGCTTAACCCGAACGGACTCGGACTAGTCCGAAAAGCCCGAAACTTTACATTTTAATTAGTTAGAGATTTTATTTCAACATTTATCTTTCTAAAAATAATCATTTGACATATTTTCTATACATTTCGTGATACATGTACCATTATCATTCACCCATATTTACTTCATTTTTTTAGAATCATTATCTATAGACTTTCAATGACATTTCTATATGATTTATACATGTCAAAACTTAATATTTTTTTTTATTTGAACCTCTTGATGGTGATGAGGATTTAGAATACGATGAATGATATTTTAATCTAAACTCTATACCTAGATTTGAAGTGTTTTGATTTTATGTTTTATCTGGTAATACAATTTATTTGAAATTTATTTGTTTTTTTTGTCAAACTTTTGTTTTTAAATTTAATTGGATTTAATATAATACATTTCAATTTAGATTTATTTTTATAAATATATATTTTTTTAATTATTCATTTACGAATTATGAATTTTTGTATTTGTAAAAAAAAACCCGAAAAGCCCTAAAGCCCTGTTCGGGCCGAGCTTTGGAATGTAGACCCGATTTTTTTTCAGGCCGGACCAGGTCGGACTCAAATATATGCTGGCTTTACGGATTTCGGATCGAACCGGACTAACCCGATTGACATCCCTAATCCAAATAGTAGGTCATTCTCGAGAAATGTACTCATTCGTCGTTTTATGGGGATTTTTTTGTTTCTTTCAAAAATTGCAAATATTAAATGTGAATTAGGTCACTTATACTATTTGTTATGTTGGTCGGAAATTGAGATCAAATTCTACGGATATATTTTTGGCTGCAGTGAATTATTAATGATACATATCTCTATAATACTCTCTCTGTTTCAAAAAGAATATCATTCTAGATTTTTTTTGTTACATAAAAAATATCACTTTAGATTTTCAATGCAAATTTTGGCACAAAATACCTAATTTAACCTCAGTTTTAATGAAGAATTCCAAAAGTTATTATATATTTGAGGGTATAATTGAATTTTCAATATGTTTTATTAATTTATGTGCAAAGTGTCAAAATGACACTTATTATGAAACAGATGGAATATTATTTAAGAAGACATTTTTAAAAATGAAATTTGTTTTGTAAATTATTACATGAAATGACATTACAAATAACAAAGAATAATTAAAATAGGAGATGATATAATAGTCTTTTAAAATTATTGATTATAATATGGAAAGTATATATTTTACATTAAAGAGGTTATTTATTATTTTATTTTTTAATTATTTTCAATACTATATATTTTAAAATAATAATCAATTCATATATATTCAAACAAAAAAAATATATTCAAAATCTTGGTATATTTTTCACTATAATTTATTATATTTTATTTGAATATATATCTCTACAGGTTAGTCCAAGTAATATTTTAATTCACTGCAAAACGGGTTAAATAGACAAATTGTTACAAATTGACAACTTTATCTATAATCATTAGTTAGCTATATTGTAAAATTCAGATAAAATATTTTTTAAAAAAATTTCAAAACAATTTCTTTAAAAAAAATTACTCCATGCTATAATTAGCGCGGATTAAATCCTAATTAATTATAAATTGATGGACTAGTTTCAAAGTTTCAACTTGTTTAAATTTGATTTCCAAACCCAATTCGTATGAGTATCTCATACATTTGTTATCCTTGCGTGCAATTCTTACTTTTTTTTTTTTTATGCATTTCGGCCTCCATGATCAATCTTAAGCCCAAAGGTCTAGACTAATCTTCCGGGTGGAAGTGACACAGCCCACTTATAATGTTCCACTTGACCAAGTGCTTGTCCTGGTAATCTCGCTCCCGCGGGGAATCGATCCCTGACCTAGACCAACAGGGCCGACACTCACCGCCGAAAATGAACCATCCGACCACCAACAACTTAGTTAGATCCTGTGGATAAAAAAGTTAGATCCTGTGGATAAAAAAAAAGTCAAATCGTTCTAACTACATATTCACCAATGTTCTTTTTGACGCAGTGACTTCACTGGAGTGACCGAGAAATAGCTGCTCAAGAGTTCACACAGATGTCTGTATTTCACACAGATGTCTGTATAAATTTTGGCGAGTCTCATGTGGTTAAGTTTAGACTAATGATACAGATTTCTCAAAAGTAATTTAATTCGCTGTTGAACGGACCACAGCTTTAAAGACTTTATGTTCCTGATAAACTTGATGCCAAAAACTTCTGCCAAGATTATATCTAAAATTTCGATCCTAATTAACAGTTTCTATAAAATAAAATAAGTGGAGCTAGGTAGACACGTGACATGCATATGAGAAGGTGCAAGATACTAAATATGGGTTTATGGAGACGATTCCTCCTATCGACGAAACCTTCTACCTGGACCAGTTACTTTCATTACTATTTACTCATTTTTCGTTTTAACTATAATTTTATTGCTCGAAATTCGAAACCTAAAAAGGAGTGTCTCTATCACTGTGTGTTAACATTGCTTAGACCTTTTTATGTGTCTCCATTGTAGTCTGTAGAGATAACGACAAGTATACAATATATGATCCGTGTCATTTCTTCATTGACCAACTATTTATATTTTTCTCCATCTAACGAACTCTCATCAAAACATCCTCAACAAAACTTCTTCGCAAAACGTACAGTTTGACTATATAATTTCGCAAAACGTACAGTTTGACTATATAATTTCGCAAAACGTACAGTTTGACTATATAATTTATCGTTTTTAAGCTATGTGAGTTTTTTTGTTGTTTTTTTGGGGTTCAAGTAAGCTATGTGATTGACTATGATCAAGTGTGTGCAGGGGTGGATCCAAAATTAAATATTACGGGGGAGATAATAAATAAGTTACTGCCCATTTGCTTCTCTTTGCATCCCATGATTGTACATTTGCTTCTCTTTTTTTATAAGGTATGAATGCAAAAAAGGGTGTATATATGTATACATTGATGACTTCTTTTTTATAATCTCTCTATGCGTATATAAGCTTATTAAAAAAGTTTTATCTTATTTACTTTTATAGAATTCGTTTATATGTTCTTGGAATAACCAAAAGAACTTTAAGAATTCGGTAAGGTGATTTAGAATCTGTATCTAGTGAGTGAGTGAGAAGTTATCAGTTTTGACTAATAAAAAGAAAACAATCAGGACCCTACTATTTTAATTTGAATAAATTTTAGATTGAATTTTAAAAAGAAATTAGATTTGTCAATATTTAATGAGATTTTGTGAACCATTAATTATATAGAGAACAAGATTGAGTCGCCACTACAAGAAAACAGCGTTTTTACGACTGTAGAAGTAGTCGCCAATTAGTCGCTAAAAGGTCTGTTACGACTACTATGCGACTAAACCATGTAGTCGTTAATATTTAGTCGCTAAAGTCTGTAGTCGTAAAATTAGTCGCAAAATAACGACTACATTACGACTACTATGTGTAGCCGTTTGGTAGTCGTAACGTAGTCGCAAATCTTTACGACTACACAGCGACTATTTGTGCGACTAGGTTACGACTATAGAAAGTGTCTAGATGCAGTCGGATAGTTTTAGTAACTAAATAGTCGTACATTTTAGTTACTAATTACCGACTATTTTACGACTAATAAAACGACTATTTGGCGACTAATAGGAACATCAAGTTGCAAAGATGTAAATATTGTGCGACAAATTAGCTACTCTTTTGCGACTATTTGGCGACTAATAGGGGACTACCTGTGCGACTAGTTAACGACTACCTGTGCGACTAGTTAACGACTACCTGTGCGACTAGTTAACGACT